>ATSW01013355.1:0-19428 GCA_000444245.1 Botryllus schlosseri | reverse complement strand
GTCTCAGCCACAAGATGCAAGAGTAAATCACATTTTGACGATGTGTGTTTACTGTCAATAGCACAATTCATTTCCACCAAATAAGGCCTACTTGGAAAGACATAGAATAGCCCTATAAATGCTGCGGCCCACGGCGACGTCAAAACTGAAAAACTGGCCCGCGAGCACATTTGAGTACAGACCTCTGGCCTAGGCCAGGGTGAGTGTCTGATCTCAAAGACTCCTCCAAGTCATTTCGGCACCTTCCTATCTTTACATTTTATCGCATTTTTGTGGTGTTTTGAAATGATGAAAATATTATTAACTGATACTGAAACTGTTCCATGGAATCCTAAAGAGGTTACCGGAGCCTGCGTCAGGGGTTCTCTGGGGGACAAGGCACACACTCAACTCATACTTTTAATTTGTGATGACTAGGGTGATTTTTTGACATAGATGTTATCCCAATCTTACACCCAATCTCAGCCAAATTTACTGGGGTCAGAAACTTTCCACACACTAATGTTCATCAAATGCAATCTAACAGTTTTTGAGGAAGTGAAACTGTAAATACCAACCAAAATTTTGTAATTCGCAGTTATCATGAGCTCTTTTACTTTTGCATTTATTTTAGTTTTACACACCATATCGGCATCATCCTTATTGCTGGCGCCTTACCTATTACATTTCATTTGCCGAACTCAACTCTGAGTATTCGTTTGATAACATTTCATTGACTGTCTTGTAGCCCATTCGCTGTTAGTCGCTGCCAGTCGCTCAAGCTTTTGGTTGTTAAATAGTCGCTTAAAAATTGTTCCTGTGTTTGTATTTTTCAGTACTCACGATAAAGAATAGTTCGAGCACTTTCAAGTTTATTTTTAATTAAATGGTATTCTACGTATCATGAATGACCCATGAATAGATTGAGATTGTTACTAATTACGTAGCCACGGTTGTCAAAGAGCACTTCCCTACCGAATCAATTACACGTTTACCAGTAATTGTAATTGTAATTATAATTGTAATTGTAATTATAATTGTAATTATCACATGCTTATCAGTAATTGAAATTGTAATTGTAATTTGATATTTTTAGAGTTGAGTAAGTTTAATTGTAATTGTAATTCAACTGAATAAATGTAATTGATCCAACTGTGGTGTGTATACGGTTAGATGTGTATTGTGGTAGATTTTTGGTTTTTTGACACTGCGGATATTTGGGGTTTCGCGAAAGCTTGCAGATTAGCGTAAGTGTTCCACGCGTTAGTAAAGGTTAAGAACCACCGGTGTGGAGTCTTACTGCATTGGTACATCCTGTTGATCTTCTCGGTGTCTCCTTGACTGAAGCCAAACCTCTGTCCAATGGTATTCTGGAAACCAGCATCACGAGTCACAATAGTGGGCCTTCCATTCGAACTATGGTGAGAAAATTTGTCGCTAAGAAATTTTGTTTATTGAGAAGTTTGCACACTTGTGTAGTGGTTTTTGGTTTTTCGTAAATCGACATAAACAAAATCTTATTTTGGAGGGATTTATGCGACTTCAAATTCTTCTTCTCGCTGCGCGCGATTTAGTGTCTCACATGTTAATTTTAGCATGGGTACCACTGTTCTCGCAAATTCTATTTAAAATAAAAATTAATAGAAATAACTATCACTTACTGTAATAAGACTAATTGTAATCGGAATTTTCAGAGAACGGTATATATTCTTAATGTAGATAAGGCGGTTTGGATGTTTTAGTCAAATATAGTAGCCTAGTCAAGCTTGGAGTCGTTTGTCCTTTTCTGGGGATCGCGAAGATGTTGAACATAATTAGCTTATTCTAACATAGGCCGTGAGTAAGTCTGGGCAAAGATGATGACCACTTTTTTTAATAATCAGCTGATCAAATTTTGAGGTGGGCCACGGATCATTTTCAAATTGGAAATTTGAGTCGCAACCATAAAAGTTTCGAAACCACTGGATGTACAACCTCCTGATGCCGACCGGCATTTCGGCCAAATAATAGGCTTATCCGTGTGGCATGAACATGACTTATAACGATGTACTTGTACAGTTACGCTCCCTACATTTTCGAACTCATCATCCTCCACCAGCTCTACCGAACTCCGATGTGAGCGGAGAGAGTTTCAAAAGGATATGGTAATATATGGAAGAACCAATATTAGTGACAGAATTCATTCACAAAATTTAACAACCAAAAGCAACCAGGTGCGTGTAGAAACCAGATGCAGTATGACCCCTGAAGTTGCATCGATTATCCCAGTGGTTCTTAACCTTGCCCCCAGCGCCCCCAGGGGGCGCTGGCGATTTTGAAGGGGAGGGAAAGGCTCAGGGGGCGATATCGGGGGCGCTGGGCTCAGGGGGCGGTATGGGGAGCGCTGGAGAAAAATGGCTTCGCAGTAGATGATGTGGTGATAGGACACATCCTTAATGAGTATTCAAAGCAAATTAACACCGAAAACTTCGTTATATATAGCCTTCAAAATACATATAGGTTTAATTGTCCATGGAAGTCTAAATGACTGGCACCGAATGTTCTTTTCTTGGCAATCTGAACCCCAGAAGACGAATTCCATCTGGCAGGGAAAAATTATATGCCAGTGAAGAAATACCGATTTGAAATCGTGTGCGTCTTTTAGTTTAGTATGATTGGGCGACAGGGATATTCCTGCTGAGCGATATCCCTGGTAGGCGATTCTATATTTTTTGATATTGCAGACAGGAGGCCACGAAATAACATCATGCAACGAAGTCATACCAACGGGTTCGTCCGCCCGAACATGTTTAATTATTAGTTACGGGCCCTACAGTTTCCAAGACACCTCACAATGTTCGCTTTAAGTTTTGATGAGTCTGCGCACACTGAACAACTCACTGCGCTGACCCTTGGACAACAGTGCGTAACGACTACAAAAGGTCATAACTTCGGATTTGTTGTGCGCAACGTATATTTTCTGTGCGCAGAGACCGTGTCAGCACTACGCACGTGCGCACTGCGCAGCTTAGAGGGAACATTGCACCTCACTCAGCTCTACCGGTAAATCTGATAATGTGAGCAGAGAAGACAAGAAATTGATAGCAATATATATGCAATCCCGATCTTACTGACCGATTTCAGCATGAATTGTCGAAAGTTTTCGCGCTTCGCACTGGCTCGCTAAACAGTACACCTGATTCCGTGGCAAAAGCGAACAACGTGATGGGAAGCGGTCGGTTTATCACCCTATGGGAGCCCAAGACCAAAGTTTTTTCGGGGGCCTGACGAAGTGACGTTTCGTTCCTGCCAACGTGTATACGCCCGAAGAAGTATAATTATTATTGAGAGGTCCTACCTATTCAATCACACATCACTCAGCTTTACCGGTAAATCTGTTTACGTGAGCAGAGAGAGGATAAAAATTGATCTCAATTTACATGCAATTCCCGATTATATTGACCAATTCAATCATTAATTAGTGAATTTTTTCGCGCTTCGCGCGTCTACGCGAGAATAGCTGCCTCAGTAAATGGACACCCAATGTAGATATACCTAGTATCAGCAAATAGCGGACAGCCGAATGGGGGTCTGGCGGTGAAGTCCCCCGGAAGTTTGGTTTATCACCCGATGGGGGCCCAGGACCAACGTTTTTTGTTTGGGAGGAGGGAGCTGACGAAGTGCTGTTACGGCCCTGGTAACGAATAATTGTACCTACGGGCACGCCCGAATATGTTTAATTAGTAATTACGTGCCCTTTATTTTCCTATACAACAGCTCACTCAGCGCTACTGGTAAATCTGATTACGTGGGCTGAGAGGATAAAAAGTTTATAGCGACTTATACATGTAATTACCACCTATTCATTCATGCATTATAGAAAAGTTTGGTACCTAGGGCGAGCAGGCCACACAAACTTTGCTGACCGTCGAAATCACGCTATGGGGTTCGTAGGAGCGAAGCTCTCAGAAGTTTGGTTTATCACGCTATGGGTGCGCAAGGCAATCGATTTTAGGGGGGTTGACGAAGTGCTGTTAAGGCCCTCCCTCTTACTCATTGTCTTTATTACATTACTCGCAATATGAAGTTGGGGGGCGTTGGAGCACGATAACTTTTGAAAGGGGGCGCTAGAGGAAAAAAGGTTAAGAACCACTGGATTATCCTAATCGTATCAGTATTCATTCGGGCAAGAGGGGTTGTTTCGGTCCTGGTTACTAGACAAAACTATGTAGTCCGGCTCCTGAACCGGATCGTGACACCCTCTGGTCGATAGGCAAAGCTTTGCTAATGGGATGTCATATTGACAGACAATGAGTTCATCCCGCATTTCTTAATCCGCTAGTGGGCGCTAAAGAGTGTCCATAATTTGAGCCTCAACAATATGACGATCGTACCTTCAATACAATACGATATGCGCTGTCTGGCGTTTTTTGTGGGTACAATTAATATTATGGGCAGCATATTGACATTATCTCGAATCCAATATTAAGAATTATCATATCATTATCGTGTAAACGATGTTTAAAGCGGGGTATATAGCGTAGCGGTAACGATAAGCGCCTATTAAGCTGGCGGATCCGAATCGATTCCCGTCGGAGGTTCATCTGGGCTCCTCTTCCCCCGCTGTCGCTGTTCTTACGGCGACAAAAAAGCCGAGAAAAAGACCCGAAGAAAGAAAGCACTTACAAGGAATGAAAAGAACTATTAGAAAGCGCCGCGGCTTCAAAAAGATCAACATCAAAAAATAACTGTGATATAGGACACTCTAGGCCGAGGTGGATGTTAGAGTAAAGGATCGCTATTGATGCGTGTCGTTCGACATCCTCCTATCTGTTCGTTACATCGCATTGTACATTGTGTGTAACTTGTTCAGATGAAAATTATAACCCAATGAATATTGATATTATTATGATTATTGATACCTTGCGCATATTTTTTACAGCAAATTACCTGAATCCGTATGAGCTGTAATGCATCACAGATGTGTAGTCATACGGAACACGTCTGGGATCGGCCGTCTCGAAATCGTACTTGTTGAAGTTGTTTTCATAGCCTTTTATGAAAAGAATGCGTATCGTCTTGAATCAAGAATCTGTTTTGGGTTATTTATGTGCTACAATAGCATAGTAAAATGTTCGCCCTGTTCTAAAATTGTAGATGACAACCTAACAACCGGTATTCAAGCTATACCTCTGATTCGTAACGAATATTCATTTAACTTATTGACTGTCTTAAACAAGTCTCCCAAATCTACTTAGTACGATTATTTTCGTAGCCTATTTCATTTCAAATTTAAATCAAGGGATCTATACAATTCAACCACTGCCAAATCTAATTATCTCAAATCACCCCTATTGCATAGTGGATGTCGACGATGGAGGCTGTCGCTGTCGTGCAATAGTCAATTATCGTGTAGGCCCTACTCCAAAATGACTCTCAGAGGGATCAAAGGCATTGGATTACCAGTATTACTATCGGTGGCATGACTATCTGTAGTTGGGGGTTCAATTGAAAGACGAATCAAAGTCGTTTTGACTCCATCCTATCATTTTAATGTTTCGGAATCTTGCGGCGTTTTGAACTGTTTTAAATGGTGATGAAATGACGATAAAGAGCAGTAGTACAAAGAGCTTCGATATCATTTTTGGTAAGTTCAGTTAGGTTTCTAACCTTCAGTGATATCTTCCCACATAATTTCGACGTAGTCGTCTCGGTCTGGTCTGGATTGCTCGTGCCATATACCGATAGCGTGCATCATTTCGTGACACACAGTACCGATCACTTCACAACCGCTGCCGATCGACAAGGTTTGTCCCCCGCCAACTCGGCCGACATTCGAATAACACCTGTTCAATTGGTAGTAGGCATCATAGGTTTCGTTACATTTTCTAATGCTCGGTTTTTTAAAAGGCTCAGACTTCAAGGATTTTTCTACTTAAAAATACCGTTGATTCACTTGGTAGTAATATTATTAACTAAAGATTTATCAGACGTATATTTCTCTGCGTATATTCACATGGATGATGGATATGGAGTGGGAGTTCAATGAGGAATAAAATATCAGGAGTAAAAGACGATGTGTTTACGTTTTCGAAGTCGAAATCTATATATTGAAATGGTCTGTGACACTCCATCTTGTAGTTATATTTGTAGACCTCTCAACTGATTTTTATTCGCTCGAACAGGGTAGATTTCACGTCGCACAGCAATATCATCGTCGCGTTGCCTCATATGCCTCTACAAATAGCATGATGCATTTTACCCGCTAAGAGATCGGAAGTTGATGTAGTCGCTTTCCGTCGTCCGATCCACGAAGTCCAAACATGTCCTCAATCTGTATTCTTGACGAGCCAACTCAATGGAACCTATTGCCTGAAATAGAAAGAGTGTCATTTTCCTTTAAACAATATCAAAAAAGCGTTGCTTGTACAATGTACAATGTACAATGTACACTGTACAGTGTACAGTGTACAAGTGTACAGTGACGGCAACAAATATCTTTGCATTTAGTCAGCAAAAAAAAACACTTCACATGTAAAAAGTACATTGTCTGCGCTAACAGCGACTCGTCACCACAAGGTTTATTAGGTAATAATAAGTCTATGTAGCTACACAATACCGCAAAGACATTGCTCTGTTGCTTTACAGCAGAGATGGCCAACCTTTTAAGCCAAAGGGCCACAATCGAATGACGAACTATTGCGCGGGCCACTAGCCGCGCGAAGCGCGAAAATTTTTTGAAGTTCATAGGTCAATAATATTATCACTTAACTATATTGCGGGCCTGCTGTATATTGCTGTGCTCAGTTTGCAAGTACTGGACTATTCGGGGCCTGGACATATCGATATCGAAAGCTTCGACCGACATGCGTCAATCATTTTGTGCCTATAGGTTTTATAGTCGACGGTCTTTCGGCGAGCGCAAACGCAAGGTCGCATACGTTGAACGACATTTTGTCTCGTAATCGCGAATATAGTTGGATTCAATCTGATAAATTAGGCGTTTTTTCATTTTCACAAAGGAGCAACAATATTAAAAGCAAGAAATCGAGTGACAACATGTTGCGCGAAGCGTGTAGAAAATTTTTACTTTTGATAAATCTATCGCAAATTATTCTGCTTTATTGTAGTGTACGAAGATCTACCAAAATGTGACTGGCTCATGGATCTGCCAATGCGTCGGAACTGATATTTTAGTCACCACATCTCAAGTGTTGCAGCCAGACTAATCAAAATTTTTGGTTGGCCTTGCAAGTTCACAATCTGTGCAATCCATTTTTGATAATATTTGAAATTTCGGAAATTACCTCGCGGGCCACTCAAAACCTTCTCGCGGGCCACGTGTTGGCCGGCCCTGCTTTACAGCTTCCAGAATAGTGATGTCCCTGAAATCGCACTATATTGATCAGTTTTTTCTAAGTTTCGACGATATGCAAAATTAGCTTTAAAAGTAGAATGTTTCGAAAGAAGAATAAATAAGTTTTCTATTCTTTGACTGGATGAAGTTCTGCGAATGCTATGGCCAGCGATATTGCGGTATGTAGGGTGGCACGGCTGCACGCACAGTAACATGGTGGCTCCAGATCCAGGAGTCGATGACAAAATATTTTGGTTGGAACGTTGCAGAGAAACTCATAATCTCAGATGGATCGGTGCGCAAAATCTTCTTCGATGCGTCAGAGCCTGACTTCCTATATTCGGAATCATCGCTTCGGCAATATGGCCGCTGACCGTTTAAACTGGTTAATTGGCTCTATTTGTTTGTGGTATTTGTCGACTATTATGGTCATTTACACCAGGTCTATTTTCTTTATTGTGATTCCGTATCTGCGGTCTTGTAGCACAGTCGACTTCTAGGCCTTCTAAGTCGCCGCTTCCTCGGATAAGATTACTTTCTCTTGTAGTTTAGTAGCGTTTTTCTCCTCAGTAGTTGAGAATCTGCGACCAAATTGAACATGACTATGACCACACAATATCAGACAGTCTGATACCAGCTGTCGTAATTTAGAAATTGACGTCGATGCATACGAATCATGAACATGAGATACATGTTATCACAAAGACGGGTATAAAATGTGCAACTTCAATAACGTTAGACTATTAAGGGTTCTATGAACANTGAACANTGANCAGTGAACAGCACATCAGCAANGGACAAAAAAGCCAGGTCGGATCATCTACATTATCATCTGTCAATGATGATGCGCTCGACGGCATCCGAGGTGACACATCGGCATGACAAATGATATAGAAAAAATATAAATGAGTAACTTTTTCTCAATTCAAAATCCGAAGCGGTCCCAAAAATTTTAAATTTTGAAATCCAAAAANATCGTAAACGCAGTGGTGAAATGATGTTGGGGAATATTGCAACTCGCGTCACGCACCGAATCCAATCTTAACTTACGAAAATATGCCTACTCTTAGTCTTAATTCAGCTCATCAGAATGCAGATTTATACAACACAGGCATAGGCCAACATAAATTATGACTTGCTGATATCATGCCATCACTGTTGGGATTACCCTCATAAGGTTGTCAGTAAACAAATATTTGCTTGATTCATCAATCCCAATATATTTGCTCTCAGGCAACGCCGAACTATGAGAAATTAAACTTCAGGAGACTGTTTAATACGAGATACGAGGAACTGATTTATATGCCAGCAGAACTAGTNCATTGAGTCGACATTACTCCCACCAAGCAAAATTTCGTTTGTTNCCGATAAATAGCCTTTTGGTCAGTTGCGTACACATTACAGTAGAGCAGGAGCATNGACAAGGCATACATATTTGACCACGTGCGTTATTCAATTTTCGTGGCTATGCACGATGCACAGTGCAAACACTTGAGCAAACAATGTAGTCGACCACGAGATAGCCATNTACTGCTNATTACAAGCTTCCACTACGGATACAGAATCCTTGAAGATGCTGGTCTGGATGGAGTGGTTTAGACAGTGGTTCCCATCCGGGGTGCACGAAAACCCCAGAGTTTCACTGAGCCAGTCTCAGAGGTTCGTCGGTGGTCAAGTCACGTATACTCGACTTATGCACTAACATTGATTTGCAGTAGGCTACATATTCGCGTAATCTTTTTCTTTTGTTTGAAATTCATATATTAACGGCTTTGTTCTTTTTAACACTGTTTTTGATGCACAATTGCACAATTCATTTTGTGTTATATAATAATGTAATAGATATGTAATGTGGCAGATCTATATTCTCCTGGCTCAGCGAAGATAGGTTAATAAATAATGGTTACTAAAAGAACCACTTGCTTGAGCAGTGCGAATTGGCGCATGCTATTTGTTATTACAGCAATGATATTTTACCTCCAGCGAGAGGCCAAGCCCATAATTGATAGGTATGGAAGTGGATGGCCAAAAATAGGATTCAGCAACTATCGTGTTTCTCGTTGAAGACTTCGTCGGCAGTATATCTCCTCCAATCAAACCCTTCAATCCTGCGTATAAAAGAATTGCANGTGACATATCCGAAATCGATCGCCAATGCATCACCCATTAATCNTACCTTTGTTGATTTCNAGAAAGTCTAGTTTTTCTGGGAGCTCTCTGTCTGTAACATTGGAAAATAGGAAGTTTGTATTTTTGTCTTTGGTGTTTTGTGGCATATATACTGACACCGATATGCACATGATCTGTGTATGTATATGTATACCATGCGTGCACGATGTAGCCTACATATGCCGCTGTACAAGGAAGGCGCAGATATAGCTTTGTAAGGATTTATAAGTCTTGGATTACCCATCCGTTAATCCCTTTGCAAGCGTTGGAGGTTTATCTAGGCCCCTCTTCACCATGTGATCGGCGTCAGCGGTGTCTTGAAGAAGCATAGAACTGGGCCATGCAATACAAGACGGCAGATACGGGATCATAATCAAGAATATCGGCCTGGCGCAAAGGATCATTGTATTCGAAAAACACCATGAATGTCACAAACAACAATCCCTTCAAGCTATCCCGTGACTAAATCCTGAACGCGAGCGGGGAAGTCACCGATACTAGTTTTACTGAACAGCTATCATTTGGTGCGTCCCGGCCTGCGATTGAACCCGAAAACAGTTTTGAGATTGTGGAAAATAAAATTCATCTCGCAGGTCGGGTTTAGAATGCTCGACCTGAGTGCGATGGCACCATAGTGTCCGAGATGGTGTGGACACAGCTAGATTGAACTACTCGTTGCATTTGGGTTACGTCATACTTTCCATGTGACCAAAGGCAATTTTCGGCCATTTTTGACCGGGTTGCCGAGTATTAATTCTATAAAACGGGTATCAATGGAAAGCTGCTGCCACATTGATTACGGAAATATAAATTTCATTCTGTTCATGGCCCTGAAATCCCCTAAAATCAGCCTCGAGCTTTGCAGCTCCGGAGAAGGAGCCGCACAGCATGGTTGCGTCACAAAGCCAAATCTGATCACAATGAAAAGTTCGACGTTGGTCGGATATTAATCACCTCAGTACAGTATATATAACGAAATTTCGATATGGAATACGCGAATTTTCCATATATTGTCAGTTTTGCCAGTGTCGTGGCTAATCTGGTACTGTATATCGATCAGGCGGCCGGATACTATCACACAAAATCGTTCATTGACCATGACCATTGTGTGCTAAAATCCGAAATTGCGACGCAGATTCGCAGACGCAGTGCCGTGGCAAATCTGGTACTGTATATTGATCAGGCGGCCGGATACTATCACACAAAATCGTTCATTGACCATGACCATTGTGTGCTAAAATCTGAAATTGCGACGCAGATTCACCCACAGTGGTGGTGACCTGGTAGTTAATATCATTTCGACAACACCAAAATGCGCAGGCATCCATCGTTAAGAATCAGCCATCTTATATTAACAACTAAATAGGTCTGTATGAGTTGTAGAAGACTGATGACAAGCCATGAAAGCGAGTTAAGTCTGCATCTCTCTCTCTCTCTCTCTCTCTCGCTCTCTCACTTTGGGTACAGCATAGGTGTAAATACCGCGCATCGTTTCAATCCCGTCTCATTTATAGGTAGCTGGACTATAAGTAGACGTCCCTACTTCAGAAATTATCGGTGAAGATGGTGCCAAAAACGTAATTTTTTGATTTGTTTCGGGTACAGTTCGGAAAATATTGTCCGGAACGAAGATACTTTTCTGTGTTCAGGCATTTGTATATCATCACATACCTTGCTGTTTTGGAACTTTTGCTGCCTGTAAGAAGGCAATTGTCGTCGCTTTAGAATACGGTGATCTAACGTCAACATTTTGTAAATTTGTACCTGACTGACGCAGAGCAGAAGCAGAAACGCGCTTGCGGCAGTTTCCCGAACATACATGGTTGTCTGTCTATGCTTTATTTCAAAACTTAAAAATGATTAGGTATTTCTTGAAATCCTCGTATAATTATAATATAATTTCATGTAATGCAACAAAACACATATTGAAATCCAACAGCCACCATGACAATCGTTGAATTTGTCTGGATATCGATAATGTATATCCCGATGGCAAATCGCGTAAAGCTACCTTATGTTGCATATGTAGAGCTAAAGTCAGTATTCCGATCACATACATTCGCAGAACTCAATGCAATGTTGTGAATGTCGTTACCGTATGTATATATACCCAAAGCAAATGTATACAAACGCTCCGCGATCACATGAGACTTCAACCTGGTTAGGATATTTGTTTGTCACATACTAGCTTGCAACGTCAAGTAACAAGAATTTCCAAATATTTCACGACGAGTAGCGTGATGAGCCATGACCATATACCGGGAACCCTTTTCGACCGAAGAGCCATATTGACCCAATATTTTGAATTGTGACTCCCAAAGAGCGATACAGGCCAATCCACTGTTACGTCACAATTGAACATCCGTGACGCATGGTAGCACTAATATATGGGATTTGTAGTCTGCGCCGTATTTTTATGCCCACATGGGTAGGTGGAGCCAACCATGGTCACTACCGCAGTACATAACCACCGTGCGATACGTCAGTGACGTGGGGTTAGGGGAGGCACGTGAGGCAGTGTCTCAGATGTCGTCAGGGGTGAGTGAAGGAAAATTGATAACCCTTCAATGGTTGTTGGTATATACTATAGATCAGGGGTGTCAAACTCACCTTGCGCCGCGGGCCGGATTCAGACCTTCAAATCGCTCGCGGGCCGGATTAGTCAAATGATTCTAAAATGTTACCTCAAAATCCATGCCCTCGTTTTTCACTTGAATACCTTATTATAGGCTTACCATATTTTGGAAATGTAAAAAGAGGACACTTTTTCAGAAATTTCAGACATGCAAAACTGGAGAAGAATTCTCAAAAACCGGTAAATTTTTCCCACTTCGTGATCGGTTGACTAAGAATAAAAAAAGGTCATCACTTCCGCTCAGAGCTCAAAATAACGTTTTTCTCTCTACATTGCCAGGTGGATGACTAAAAAAAAGGTCTTCTTTTCGCTCAGGGCTTAAAACACCACTTTTCCCTCCGAAATACCCGCCGGAGCTTCACTTCTGCGCTAATTTACGGCATATCACTCGCGATTTCCTCTAAATCTGACCTAAATTTTGAAAAAAGAGGACAAAATCTCAAAAAAGAGGACAAAAGGGCGTCCTCCGAGGACACTTTCAAAAAATTCAAAAAAGAGGACAAATCCTCCTAAAAGAGGACGTATGGTAAGCCTAGGGTATAAGCAGTCGTGTCTTGAAAATTCGTGCCTTCACTTCGATATAAACGAGTGCCTAAAATCTATCCCCCAAAGATAATTGCGAATGTATCAACGTGTGATATCGCAACATATATGGCACCAAAACTGAGCAACTTATATTTTAATGAACGTCCAGCGTAGTCAGCTTGAAGTATATCTGGAATAGTGCGGTTATGTATATCTCAAGATAACTTATCTACGGATAGACAAGCAATATTTAAAAAAGTTGATCTTATTTCAAAGCTGTTACTGCACTGATTCCGAAAATATACAATAAAATCTGATCAGGGCAATGGAATCCCCTCGAAAATTATCAACGGAAGGGTCATTGTTATGGCCATTGTGCTGCGTCGCTATGATTGTTCAGAACAATGCCGGTTTTCAACTTTGAAGGCTATGTCGGGGTGGTTCCATTGTCTTGATGAAATTTTTGTGTATATTCTCTGAATTAGCGCGACAGTAGCTTTCAAGTTTTCAAATGAGACGAACTTTATTCAATTTGCTCGCTCATGTCGTCAGCTATGGGATTAGCAGTTGTGTCGCTTTCAAATTGATGAGCAAGCAAGCTTGACGATGGGTATTGCGTATCTATCCGTGGGTTAGTTACCTATGGCATATCACATGACAAAATGGATTTTGTGTATCCCTAAACGGCAATACGTTTGTATCAGTAGGCTACTGAGGAAATGGCAATTAAAATAAGTTTTCACAGTTTAGGATGATTCATCTCAGACGGCCATGCTGTTGATGTGAGTCCTGAAGTTTTAGTAGTTATGCAAAACTGTCCCGTGATTTCCCTAACTAAATAAAATGCAAATTAGGTTATCAATCATTTTGCAAAGAGCATGACTTCAACGCAAGGGAACGAGAGAGACTGAATATCGACTGAGAGAAAGAGCGAGACTTGGAAAACAGGTTGGCACGAGCCTTGGTGCATTTGCAATTCTCTTTCTCGGTAAATAATTCTCTCGTAAATATAGCGATCAACAACAAGTTTCTGTATTACATCCTGGGTAGGGTGGGTCGAGGAAAAGGTAGGGGTCGGAGATGGCCGTGAACTGGTTCAGGAGCCGGAGTAGGAGCAGTATTTTAACAATTTTTTACCGTAGCCGGGCCAGTTCCGGATTTATGATTTGCTTAGTAACCAGGATTTCCAACGAAATATGAAAAAATTAGCATGATATTGAGAGGATTTCTTCGAAATCTGAATTGAATATCCATCAGCCGAATATTTTCGACTCGGAATTTCAGATTGTCAACTGGGGCCGGATTGATTCTGATTTTTAAATTTTTGAATTCAACCATCTCTGGTACGGGTAAGGATCGTTTCAGATAAAACGCGACAATGTGTTGCTGAACCAGGGCTTCGGAGCGGGAGTGAATTTTAAACTGCTCCAGCTGCGGCTCCGGAGCTCTCTTATATCATCAACTAGCTCCGGCTCCAACTCCGGAGCTCATTCGGATTCCACTCTCACTCAGTTATTATGATCAGGCAAGTGGAGTCGGTGTCGGAGTCTCGATAATTTTTTCTTTAATGGAGTCGGAGTTGGAGTCTCGAAATTTTTTAGCACACCTTGGAGTCGGAATTTTTCGAAACGCTCCTTACTCCGACTCAAACGAGTGATTTTAAAGGTCTCTTAAAATTACTAATAACCAACAACCAACCGACAATCAACGAGTGATTTTAAAGATCTCTTAAAATTACTAATAATATTAAATAAAATAAGATCTGTGTGTACCAAAAATCACTGTTATTAATAACGATATTGATAAAATTGGACAATATTTCGAAATTGCAATTCACTTGCATAGAGCAAGGGTTTTCGCAGTATGGGTCGCGACCCAATCATGGGTCAGGATGGGTATAAATTTGCGTCGTTACCGAATCGCAGTGATCTTTTAATACGTATGTAATATTTTCTGAATTTCTCGCAACAGGGAATTACTTCGCGTTTCGCGTGATCTCATGTGGATAGTTTGTACTTGTCCATGTTCACTGTGTTAGGTACTATAACGAATAAGAAAGACAGCACGAAGAATAGTGTTCGTGACATTATGACTTGACCATGAAAACGTATAACACAAGTTGTTTTGATTTCATTATAACATTTTTACCGCATTGGTTTCTCTGGAAGCTCCAACTGGCGCGGGTAATACCTTGGACAGGGTAGAGGGAGGGAAAGAGCCGGGACATAACTTGTGGTGAGGTTTATGCCTGGTAAGGCACAGACGCCTCCAAACACACATACACACATACACACACTCACACACTGAAACTCACGGAAGTAGGCTACCTGATAAAGATACACAATAACGTGAATAACTACCGCAGCATGAAAAAGCGGGCGAGAGAGAACGTTTTCCGTTAGCCGTTGCGACGTTACATAAATCAAGTATACCTTCTGTGTAATATTCAGTTAATTATTACACATTGCTCAACGATGGGAGAAACGAAAAACGAAAAAAAAACATTATATTTACGGCAGTGTTGGGATCGAGTCACTACCTTCGAATCACAAGTCATTTCGAGTCATTGGACATTTTGACTCGAGTCAAGTCAAGTCACTCGTTTTTTAAATGTGACTCGAGTCAAGTCAAGTCAAGTCAAGTCGAGTCACGAGTCAAGTCACAATTCAAGTCAAATTGAATTTTCGAAGTATCAGTGACGATTCAAAGTCATTACATTTTGCTAGCTGTGTGAAAGACAGAATAATTTGCCATTTATCTTACATCAAATACCTAATATAAAGTTTAATATGCATGCAAGAAGGCGTCTATCACGCCTACGTAGAACCGCAAATAAAATACGCGACTAACTTTATAGCTATGCTACAGTCTGTTATTATATCAGCCAATAGGATCGAATACGAAGCATCGAGAAGTTGTAACAAATTGATATGAACTTGAATCGTACAGGAGGGTTGGTAAAGGTGATCACTGCGCAATGTTAGCACTGAGCCGTCTAAGAAACATAGATACGTTGTTGTTGTTGTTGTTGTTGTTGTTGTATTCTTGTTGTTGTTGTTGCTGTATTCTTGTTGTTGTTGTTGTTGTTATTCTACTACTACTACTACTACTACAACAACGTAACCTGTAATCATTTCGTTTGTGGGCAATATATTTGCGATGCAATAATGGAGGATCATTCAAACGTACATTCAGTGAATGCCTGGTTACTCTCACAAGCGACACAGGCGTGTATCACGAACAATACGAACATACACAAAATACAGTGATTTGATTGATACCGTTTACTTGATGACTTGAAATTGACTCGTGAATTTTGCTCCGAGTCACGAGTCAATCCGCATTTTTTAGGCGCCGAGTCAAGTCAAGTCAAGTCATTTTTGCAAAGTGACTCGAGTCAAGTCAAGTCATACGAAAAAGTGACTCGAGTCATCCCAACACTGATTTACGGTCCCAATCTACGTTTTATACTCTGTATTGTCCTTTACTCGTCCAATCTCTTCTTTTACAAGATTGAAATGGACACTATACCACCAAAACAAATACATGTAACTCACTATCATCAAACTTAAATGGTAAAATACATCAGCCAGATCAGGGTGATTCAATTCAATTCAATTTCTTGCTAACAATTTCATCATCTNAATACACCACAAGATTGCGACACAACGAAAGATAGGAAGATGTCGAAACGACTTGGAGTAGTCNTCGNAATTACGCACCTATACCTGGCCTNATCGATGTAAAAAACGAGGCATGCACAATTGCACATGCACAGTGAATGGAAGTAACAGAAGATAATACAAATTATAAAAGGACAAGTGACNAAACAATNACATGTGTTGGAAGGCGAGATCGATATATCAAATANTAGTCAAGTAAACAAGACGGCTAATTAGCATTGATTGATTANTTGGGATGCAGATTCCATTAGAATAAGATTTGCAAATACATAAAACCTAAAAGGTTAGCTGATTGAGGNGGCGTTTCTNATCACATTAGTAACCTTCACACGCAGGATANCTAGGCTTCTCCTCGTCACCTGTTCCATNTAAGCGGTGTCTTACAAAAGCCTACAATTGGGCCGTGCGACAAGTCGGAAGATATGGAATCATAACAGAAGATATAGGCTGGACCTGGTGTAAATGATTATTGCNGTCGAAAACACCATAAAGGTCACAAACAACGAAAACACAGGCTATGCAAGTTNCTATCACAGACCACAAATCACCGTGGTTAATAATTTTCAAAATGAATTAGTATCGCTGTTGGAGTCGGAGTTNGAGTCGGCGTTCTGTNNCGAAAAGAGTCGGNGTTGAAGTCGGTGCGTTTAAAGACTCGGCAGTCGGAGTCGGAGTCAGAGTTGGAGTCGGTGGTAAAATTTANCGACTTACGAGCCCTGGTTATTATGCACAAAGCGTTCTGCTNACGAGCTGCGACTGCCAAAAGAGTTAGTAGAGCATCTGTACTCGATTTTGAAAGTACCTAACGAACGATACATCTGCAGTGTTGGGGAACAAGTCGAGCCACCAGTCGTCCTGAGTCATTGCACATTTTGATTCGAGTCAATTCAAGTCAGTCAATTTTTTAAGGTGACTCCTGTCAAGTTAAGTTAATAAGTCACTAGTCAAGTCGTAAGTCAAGTTAGATTTTCGGAGTTTAAGGTATGATTCAAACTCGTTTTAATATGCAAGCTGTTTGAAAAATAGATTTAGGCATTATTTAATCTGAATCGGGAAACGAATATTGAGGTAAATATACACGTAAACTAAGTTCCATTGCTCACAAATCTGCAGAACTGGTAAACTCCATAACTAACCGTATAGCCTTTGTCTGTGATAGGGGTCGGGAGCCTATCGCTTGCGAGCCATACATTTCTCTTTTGCGCATAAGATATGGCTCTTTGCCATTTTGTTGTACCTAATTTCGCAATAATGCGACACTTTATTAGTAAATTTTCATTACGGATGGAATAAGTATTGTCGTTGCAGTATAAACATGTCTTTGAGAGGTAAAGACATTGTCGTATTCAGAGTTAGGCGCTAGTACCCTCTCCAAGTTATTGCTGTCGCACCGGCGACCAAAATCACTCACGAATTCGACGTACCCGCCTCGAAATCTCGGTTTGCACGATACGTTGATTAATCAAAGAGGATAGCAGACACGGCGACATTTGTGTGACAATGCAGTTATCGAATACATATTGTCTTCCTGATCGACGGCAAAAAAGGAACTGCCGTGGAGTAGCATTCACAATTACAAATTCTAATTACAATCAACGCCCTAGCTATCTACGCTGTTGATTGGTAAGTTGCTTGCTACAAACGCCGTTAAAATGTAGGCGTGTAGCCAAACGTTATGTTACCGCCGAATACTTTCAGAATTGACAAATCGATCAATATTCAGATTTTCGGAATCAGTGCGACAGTTACATCAGATTATTATAACTTCTAAGTCATTTACTATCAATTACGCGATCACAGATTAAGCTTGGCCTAGCGTTGGGATCCCGGAATTTGAAGCAATCCCGATTCCGTGATTTGTAAACAGCTCCTAACAGGGATAACATAGCGCCATATTTATTATTTTTGTAATAAAGCAGTGTTCTAAACACGGTTTATTGTCTAAAACAATTCACAATTACGTGATATTATACCCAACTATGGCATAACAATAAACTACACAATCACCTTCGCCGTAGTCTCTGGCAGGGCTCTTCGACCGGGTGTTTCGTATACCCCAAGGTTGTACCAAATTTTAAAAGGGTGTACCACTCGGATGGAGTGTATAGGAGTGTACCAGATCCGAATTAAAATAGATCGATGACTATAGCTATCACGATAAACAGGCAAGTTTATGCTTCAAAACATGTCGACTGGGTGTGCAATATCGTACGATATGTTCATATAGGCTGTACTGGTAAGCAATGTTACCTCTAATTTTTGACGAGTCTGCGCACACTCATCAATTCACTGCGCAGACCCTTGGAAAACAGTGCGTAACGAGTAAACATAAGGTCATCACTTCAGATATTTTGTATGCAACTTGTATTTTCTGAGCGCAGATACCGTTTCAGCACTGCGCATTTGCGCACGTGCGCAGCTTAGAGGGAACATTGCTGGTAAGCTAGTAGGCTTCCTTTTTTTGTGATATCATGAGCAAATGTTTCTCTTCATTTAAACGTTGGTAATTTACTTTTAATATTGGTTCCTTTTGGAGTAGAACAGGATGGAGTTGACATGTGTAGCGATACCTGTCTCTAATGATTCTTGAGGAAACCACCGCGAGAGCTCAAAAATATTGAATTGGTACTTTGTGCAAGATGCTCATAAACAGCGAAGTGTACATCATTGCAGGGGCGTAGCCAGGGTGTCTCTGGAGGGGGGTCCCCCTTACAAATGCAAACCGCAAAGGAAAATGATAAACACGATGAAGAAATATTAAGTTGTAATCGTGTGAGTGTCACGAATGAAGGTTTTTCTTGTAGGCTACATTTGGCCGATTGCAATATAATATATATTTCGGTTATGCCTACAATCCTGTCGAGAAGTCAAGAAATAACAACATGCAGCAAAGTGATCATTAAAAACCGGATGATGCTTCATCATTCATTTTGTGCCAACAATTTTTGAAGACACCCCCTTCGTTAGCTTTATCGTTTAATCTGATCATTTGGGCTAAGAAGAAATAAATATTTCGCAGTAATACATGGAAAAACCAATATTATCAATGAAATACATTTTTCAGAATCAACTTTTTCAGCGCTTCTCGCGACTGGAAATTG
>ATSW01013353.1:0-14983 GCA_000444245.1 Botryllus schlosseri | reverse complement strand
GTTCAGCGGAGGCCAAGACACATACGATATACCCCAGTGGTCGGCAACCTGTGGGTCGCGGCCCAAACTGGAACCATCTAAACTTTTTCAGGTGCTGCCGATTAATTTTAATACTAGAGGTCGACCGATATTAATTTTTGTAAGTCGATGACGATACCGATTACACTGGTCTACAAATTTCAGTAAAAAAATTTAATGATTGAGTTAGGCTAACTTTAGGTCGCTTAATCTGATTCTGTCGTCAGAATTTCTCTATCACGTCAGATTTTTTCGGGATGTATTTTTCTCATTTTCATAAATTAATCAAATTTTGGCTTTGGTTAGTGACATTACGGTCAGCGTACAACAGCAACAGATCAAATATTGTTGGTGAGATCATATATAATGATGAAACCGGAGTTGTTGTAGAGCAGAATAACTGAGTTTTAGGTGAACTTGAATCCAGTGGTTCTCTATCTTCTTTCGATCAGGACCTCTTCGACCCATAAATTTATATGTGGATGCAACTATTTTTAGTCGGTAGCAGTTATCATCTTTATACACTACTCTTCGTTTAAAGATGGTGATCATAGTAGCTCCGTACCTAATTTAGTTCCATACGTTATCTATCTTTATACATCCGTCCTGCAGACGTAATCGGCCAATTTATTTTGTGACAGCACACTGCCCTTTCGTAAAACGTAAAAGTTTGCTAACAATAAACATTGTATTGTTGCTATATTATGTAGAAGAGAATTGGTCACTCTGGTACATGACCCAAATATGTGGCCCTTTAAGCTTGTGTTGAAACATTTAAAGAAACAGGATGTCTGCTTTTCCAAAGAAAAAAGTGCTTATCATGATAACTTGAAAGAATTTATCATCATTAATCTCCACCTGTACTTATTATGCTAATAAGTTTCCATATATTGTCACATTTTAT
This sequence comes from Botryllus schlosseri, assembly GCA_000444245.1. NCBI lineage: Eukaryota > Metazoa > Chordata > Ascidiacea > Stolidobranchia > Styelidae > Botryllus > Botryllus schlosseri. The sequence goes on along the minus strand of ATSW01013353.1, from coordinate 14,061 downwards.
CGGAATCGAGAAAAACTGTTTCTGACTGTTTTCTTTTGGTTTATTACCATGATATAAAGGGCTTCTTTTACATTGTCTATTATAGACAACCAAATGAATAGATACTGCTTACTAACAGACCAACACGAAACCTGAAGTGCGTGTTACTTCGCAATTGAAATAATTATGCATCGGTTGTAGAACAGTCGATCCCTCTCGAAATAGGACATTATGTGGCTTACGCCAAATACCACGTGCTCTATGCTGGAACAGAGCCAGAGATTAGCATTGGTAAATTTCGAGTCTTTTTGTTAGTGTTTTGCATGATTAAACGCCACTTCAAAATACAAAAAGCTTTACATTTTTGGTGGTTTCTGATTTGCCGTAATATTTTACTATGAACTAGAGTCGGTCCAAGTGAACAGCGTTGCTACTCAAGTTGCACAAGTAACGCCTTAAATTTCTACTCAATTACAAGTAGAAGTAGTCATTTCTAAGATATGTCAAAACTACTTCGTGTGGAAGACGAAATGAAAGGTCTGAGACTTACTAAAAGTCAGAAAATATCTAAATATATTTTATGGTGGTGTGATATTATCCCTTAACTACTTTCTACTTTACAAAAACCAAATTGCAAAAGTAATTAGTTCATCCAGAATACTGTTCAGGTGGATGTTTAAGTAGTTGTACACCATTACCACTTCAGTAAGTACCGCAAGTAGCCAAAATTTACTTGAGTACGTAGAAAAGGTAAAAATATTCAACATATATAATATCTCAAAAATGTGACGTGACGGAGCAAAAATAACATCAGATTCGTATTCAGCAGAGGTGGTCAAAGTAGTCAAGAAAGCTACTCAAGTAGAAGTAGAAGTAGCGACGAAAAAACTACTCAAGTACGAGTAGAAGTACTTCTTTCTTAAGCAACCTAAAACTACTTGAAGTAGAAGTAGAATTGACTGACTTTAAATCTACTCAAGTAAGTAAGTAAGTAAGTAAGTAAGTAGTTGTGAAAACGATTGTAATTAGTTCGCATGGACTGTCAAAAGCTACAAACGGCGCTATGCGGAAGGTGTAGAGGGCTTGATTCATATTGATGCATCCCAGGAGGTGTCAATTTTTGACAGATAAGCAGTCGTCCACATCTTGGGATGTAAATGATAGTATTGATATGGAAATGTGATACTAATCCTTTGTTTACCCGAACACCCGGTTTTAGAAAATATCATCGCATGGCGCCCTCCCCCATATCAGGCCCTTAGTTCAGTCGAAGAGCAATACGGAGAAATTGTGTCGGATACGGCTTTAACACTTTCCGCGATTAGTATACGTTAATTAAAAATAGTGCAGATAGTAAAAATGCCATATAGTGTATAGCTTTATTTTCGGAAAATATAAGGCATTACTACACTTGCTTTTATACTTCAACATGTTTGTTCTCCAGACAAAAGAACTGAAACTATAATTAGAACTCAATGTATAAAACTCGTGATTGAAAAAAAATACTACCTCTAAAAGCGGAAAATATATTTCATGTCTTTTGTCCAGAAAGTTTCACCGGTGGTCTGCTGAAACAGGTCTAACGTTAAAAAAGTTAAAGTCCACTATTCCAGATTAGGACACGTCATGGGCTGCTAGGTAATTGCTAGATTGCGAAACTGTAGTTTCAAGTGTTATGGGGGGCCATACTTACTGTGATGAAATATTTGATATAAGCGACAATGCGGTGTGAACGGAACCACGCAACCCGGTATCTAAATTATATTCAGCGATACTTTCGTTCAAACATAGTTGTCACTCGATAATACATGTGCGCGAAGCGCAACAAAAATTCTGGGCATTACATGACTTTTATGAAAATTAAATGTTGGTACTACGTGAGAACAGCCCGAAGTTCCTTAGGCTATCTTTGTTATTGGGGGATTAAACTACTTCTACTTGACAAACTGAAAATAGCGAAAAGTAAGTAAGTAGATCACAAAATATTACGAAGTAGAAGTAGAAGTAGCGAAATAAAGATCTACTTGAGTAAGTACCACAAGTAGAGGAAAACTACTTGAGTACTTCGAATAAGTAGAAGTACTTCGTTACTGACCACCTCTGGTATTCAGCGCCCCCAAATTAGGTATAATTGACCCAAAGAAGTCCTGGCGCAAAAATAGTGTAGACCAGTGTTATCAACACACTCACACGGCCGATAACCGATAACATAGGCCGATATTATTATGGAAGGAGCAGATAACGATTTCTCCCAAAAATATTATATATATGGCAAGGTGGCACTTGTACAATGTACATGCCACAGAGAGCTGAACAACAAACAAGCTAACTGAAATCAGAAATAATTGTTGCTGAAGTGCGCACATTAATTGAAATTCCTCATCGCCGACCTCACTGCTAAGCAGTGACTTAAAAAGCCCAACTACAGTGAGCCGAGCTATAATTTGGCAGCAACAGAACCGATGAACTGATGAAGCGTGCCTGAGAGAGTGCAAGAAACAAAAGTAAAAAGACCAGAAGAAATGCATTGAGCCGTTGAATTTCCATGTCGTGGAGCACAAAGCCTTAATCAGGCTATAAGCACCACTGTTGTTGTAATAATAATAGTAATTAATTGAAATTTATGCTAACCCAAAAGCATAACGAGACACAGAATCTCAGATCAGTCCAGTACAGGTAGATTGTAATGTAAGAAGCGCAGTTTCTCTGCATGCTCCTACACGTGTAAATCTGAGCAATTTAACTGAAAACACATTCAGCGCGGACAGCAGATGAGGGTGGCGGGGTTACAGATACTTCCTTGCCACTCTGGCTAGCAACAGCTACTGTCCTGCGTGCCATCACTGTGTGGTGTTATTAAGGTGTTATACAGTGCATCAACACAGCCACATGTAGTTGTCGGTGTCTCAGTGATTCTAAACGTGGTCTCTTAGAATTTCTAACTGTAAGAGTTGCTTAAGCTGCATTTTCGATGCCAATCACCCTCGGGCCTTGGGGATGCGAGTGGCGCAGTTGGTCAAACACTGCAGTCACGACACCAATGGTTGGTGGTTCGAGTCACGGCTCTGCCATTTTTCTATGTGTCGGAGGTTTATCTGGGCTCCTCATCGCCGATCTCGCTGTATACACAGCGCCTTGAAAAGCCCAGAAGAAGAAGAGAGAACCGAACTCTGGAAAGATGGCAGCAAATGACCAGAAAAAGACCGCAAAGACATTGATCTTAATGCAATTTCCGTGCCGGGCGCAAATGACCCAAGTTGTTAAAAGCGCCAATTATGTGTGAATAAAACAAAACCCACAGGCCTTGCTTAATGTAACTTCACAAGAAAATGTAAGATTCTTTTCCCACGATCTAGCAGACATGCGAGCACAATAGCTTTGTTGCTCTCTGATTTATCAAAACGTTTATCCATGCTTGTCTTCATAACTTTTCTGACTATCTTAATCTCATCCGTTAGTGGTCCGGTAGCATTATCATCTTGAAGTAACATCTCCAGCACTGAGATAGCCTACATGGAATTATGCATGAAATAGATGAGTCACTATGACTTGAGGAGTGACCTCTTCTGTTGGAAGAAGAATTAATACTTGTGCTACAAGGCTCCACTGAAGAGATCTGGTCCGATGAATCGCAAGCACGATCAACTCAGGGAATCAAACGTTGGCTGATTGGCTGCAGCGAGAAAAATTGGATGGAAAGAATATCGCTCTTTGCGTCGTCGATTTCCTGAGATTGCGAACACGGAGCATTGGATTTCAAAATTTGTTTAAATTTTTTTGCCATAAAATATCGACCGCGATAGCGGCATTCAATAGACCGATATCGAAAATCAGGAACGTTCGAAATATCGTCCTCGATGATCGGCCAAGCCCCTTTCTGTGTGCTAATTTGCGACCTTTTGGATCACTGCTTGCTACATTGTATCAAAATTCGCCGCTGTGTTGCAATATGTTGAGGTTCATTGACACTGACATTGACATTGACATTCACCTCAGCGACAGCGTATCCGACTATGTCAAGTTTTGTTATTCAAACACTTTCTAACAACATGGTTGTGTAAAATCGGATTTCACACAATCAGTATAAATCGCAACATAGGAATCGCTTGAAAGCAAAGCACGATATGCGGTTAAGCTTATGCAAAGTCAAGCCGCGCCTTTAAAAGTTGGTGGACAGTATGCAAGCGTAGCCATTGCATTAAAAGTTCAAAGTAACTCTTATTATTTTGCTTAAGCACTACATGATATATTTTTCTACGTATTGGAAAACAAAATGGGGTCGCGTGATTTCGTTCTCTTTTAAATGGCTGTCGAGCCTGGAAAAGGATGCCGACCACTGAAGACTTGCAGGTTATCGTTTGCGCAGATTTAGAGATATCGTCGTTGCAGTTATACAGAAGCTATTAAATTTTTTCGTATAGGCTGGCCATCACAAACTTTATTTCTGTCTGTAAGAACAATTGAAAAATACGATGATTCACTTGGTAATAATATTAACGAAACATGCAATGAGCCCTCTTTTTTGAGAATAGGGCAAATTCGATTGAGATACAGTAAGTCAGTACTGAAGTAACGCTGCGGTTGCTATTTTGGGAGCTGAGCAGAAAAGCTGGCCTTTTTTTAAAAAGTATTCAACCGACCACGAAGTGGGAAAATTTTTACATTTTTTCAGGATTTTCCTCCGGTATCGCTAGTCTGAAAATTTTGAAAAAGTGTCCTCTTTTCAGATTTCCAAAATATGGTAAACCCAACATATACCATTCGAAATACCATCAACTATCTCGGTATAGAACACAGCTAAAATTTGCATATACCAAGACCGGCTTTTGCGTGAAATCTGCAATGCGGTAGACAAGTGTCAGATCTGCGCACATCTCTACCATACTCGATCTCGATAACGAAATTACTGCCCAAATCACTGAGTGTCAACGTTGAGACTTGTCACAGTGTTCGATACTAAATCAAGACATACCGTGCAAAGGCTCATGACAGATCTAGGTGTGGAGCATCGTTAAATCAATAGAGACCAATACCGGCTTTTGCGTAAAATCTGTTAGCGATAAATGACGAGTCAGCTCTCACTCGACTTAAGAAACGAAATTACCACCCACATAGTTCAGTGACAAACTTAAAACTTGGCACAGCGTTCGATACTCAAATTAAAACATACCGTGCCAAATCTCATAACCGATCTCGGTATGGAAAATCGTCAAAATCAATGAAGACTATTATCGGCTTTTGAGTAAAATCTGTTTGCGATACATGGCGGATCAGCACGCACTCAACTTCGGAAACGAAATTACTCCCCTAATCTTAAAGTAGCAAGCCTGAAACTTGGAGCAGTGTTGAATACCACCATCACGACATAACATATCAAGTTTCAAAAATTATCATGGTGCGAAACACCGTCAAAATCGGCCTATACCACCAAAGGTCGACTCAATGCATAGGACGGTATCAGAGTTCAGATATAGATACCATTGTTTTATCACACTGGCGGGGAGAATCGCAAAGTTGCCCCGCTTGCTAGTTCTTTTGATGAATAGAGAGAGTAAATCACGGTTTCTTAATTGTGGGCGGCTTTGAGAGAACAGACAGAGAAAGCTCGTTATGGGCGCTACCGGAGCAAGTACCGGCTAGGCATTTACAAAGCAAAAACACAGAAGATATTTCCATCTTCGCTGAGACTTCGCTATATATAGGCATTTACAAGCGAAAGCACAAAAAAGAATTCGATTTTCGCAGTGATTTCGGTATATATTGATTGCTGTGCGTCTATCTATGGTAGGCTTACCATACGTCCTCTTTTAAGAGGATTTGTCCTCTTTTTGACTTTTTTGAAAGTGTCCTCGGAGGACGCCCTTTTGTCCTCTTTTTTGAAAATTGAGGTCAGATTTAGATCAAATTGCGAGCGATATGCCGCAAATTAGCCGAGAAGTGACGCTCCGGCGGGTATTTCGGAGGGAAAAGCGGTGATTTTTGCTCTGAGCGAAAAGAATACCTTTTTTTTTTAGTCATCCACCTGGCAATGTGGAGAGCAAAACGTTATTTTGAGCTGTGAGCGAAAGTGATGACCTTTTTTTTTAGTCAACCGATCACGAAGTGGGAAAAATTTACCGGTTTTTGAGGAGAATTCCTCTCCAGTTTTGCATGTTTGAAATTTCTGAAAAAGTGTCCTCTTTTTACATTTCCAAAATATGGTAAGCCTAATTTATGGCAAATAGTAAATGATTGCTATAGAACAGAATATTAAGGGGGGCAATGCCCCAGTTGACCCATAGGACGAGCCGCTACCGCAATAACTGCTGCTGTTGACCGTTCCTTCTCCATTATTGGTAAGCTGCGTAGTAAGGACAGACACTTTCTACCATAGAATGTAGGAAGGTATCTTTGCTTGCACTACAACAAACACTTTAACACTAGAACTACCGGAACTTCGAACTACCTAGAACGACAAAGTGGCTTTTTGACACATTTTGAATTTTTTCCGATTGCATGCAGTCACGGGAGCTAAAAATCAGCACAAAGATAACAAACGTCAGCAGAAACCATTGCTTATTTAGCTCACAGCTATATTTGCAAAATTTTAGACAACAATTATAACAAATCGTGTTTTTTTTTGGTGAAACATATCAATGTTGTTCTGGTGCGCATTTGGTATTTGTGCACGTTCTTTAAAAATTTGGATTAGGTTCCAGATCCGCTTTAGCCACATCTCCATTCTTGGTTCTTGCTGACGTATCACAAAGCTCATCAGCTAAGATTTGCATAATGCGATCTCACGACTAATCCTCGATTTGCATAGTTTTATAGTATCGGGCTTTTGGCAAGTAGTAGATCAGTCACATTCTTAGAAAACATGCATGGACCATCGTCGACTTGCTGGTACCCTTATAGAATACTGCCTTACAACCTGGTCAATAATATCCCCCTGGTTTTTCGTTATAACCAGAGGTGGTCAAAGTAGTCAAGAAAGCTACTCAAGTAGAAGTAGACGTAGCAACGGATAAATCTACTCAAGTACGAGTACAAGTACTTCCTTCATAAGCAACCTAAAACTACTTGAAGAAGAAGTAGAATTGACTGACTTCAAAAGTACTCAAGTAAGTAAGTAGTTCTGAAAACGATCCTAATTCGTTATTAACATGGATTGTAAAAAGGTGCAAATTGAGCTATGCGAAAGGTGACGAGCTTGATTCGTATTGATGCATACCAGCAGGTATCCAATTTTCGATAACATAAGCCTTCGTCCACATCATGGGATGAAAATTATAGTATTCATATGGAAATGCGATACTAATCCTCTGTTTTCTCGGACAGTACGTTTTAGAAAATAGCATGGTATGGCGCCAACCCCATATTATAAGGCGCGTAGTTTAGTCGAAGAGCAAAACGGAGAAGTTGTGTAGCATACGGTGTAAACACTTTGCGCGATTAGTAAACGTTAATGAAAAATATGGTGNACCGTAAAAATGCCANATTGTGTAGCTTTATTTNCGGAAATTAAAGGCATTACTACACTTNCTTTTATACTTCAACATGTATGTTATCCAGACAAAANANCTGATATTAATTATAACTCAAAGTANATGATACTGGGAATTGNAAGTNAAACATAAATACTACTTANAAAAGCGNAACATGTAATTCATGCCTTCAGTCCAGAAAGTTTCAAAGGTGGTATGCTAGAACAGCTCTAAAACTAACAAAAATGTCAGAGTCCACTTTTCCAGGTTAGGACGCGCCATGGACATGCTAGATCAGTGGTTCTCAGCCACCGGTCCGCGGACCGGTGCCGGTCCGCCAGGCATTTTACAAATTTATACCTTCAGTTCAAGATGCAATATGTTGAAGGCTTGTCCATTGATAAAATAAATAAAACATCAAAATTTAAACTGATTGAGAGCTTCGTGAGATAACATTAGGTGTGGAAACATTTGACTTGAAGTTCAAGCTGCATCATTTGACGACATGCGAGACACAAGTACGAGCTGACTTGCTAAAATGCGCAGTTAACACGATCATTCGTTTTGATTGATTTTGTGAAGTAGCCTGGGCCCTATCGTAGCTGCCGCACCACAAACACCCAATTGAAGTGGGCCCAAAGTTATTTCGTGAATGAACATAAATTATAGAGTATTTCGGTTGAAACTTCATCCAACTTTTTTCAATTTTTTTCGCGCTTTGCCCGATTTTGTGTCACTCAATACCTTGGTTGTTGGGTGCCCTTCCGCCAAGGAATATGCATGATTTAGTAGATTTGGCATTTTCGGCGTCAGCCATTGCCGCGCCACGACGCACGAACACATGATAAAGTTTAGGCTAACATAGGACTGCGAAAAGTGTGCCAAAATTTGGCAGCGAGTAAACCTTGGCCGAAAAGGACTGCTCTTTGTAGACCGAAAACCTCGATATACGTATGTCAAATTGTCCATAGACACCTATAAATGGCTGGAGCCGAATTTCGCTGCCCTGGCAATCTGTACCCCACAGGAGAAACACAATCCCACAGAGAAAGTTATTTTCCAGTTAAGAAATAGTAATTTGGAATCATGTGCGTCTTTTAGTTTAGTACGCTTGGGCGATTTCAATATCTATATTTACTATATAACAGACATTAGGTCATGAATTAATGACATGCAACGAAGTAATTATTGCCCGAATATGTTTAATTTGATGCATGCCCTGAATTTTCCAAGATGACACATCACTCAGCTCTACCGGAGAATCTGACAACTATGAAAGGATATAAAAAGTAAAGCAATATGTACGTAATTATCAATATTAATGACTGAATCTGTCATGAAGTATAGAAAATTTCCGCGCTTCGCGCGATTAGGCTGCGTAAACTCTCTGTCTGCACTGGGTAGAATGGATGTGCTCGCAAATACTGGTGAAAGCATCCATCTAACTTTGGGGGGCCCAAGACCAACGTTTTTCGGGAGGTTGACTGACGACATGCCTTTTCGGCACTGGTTTTGTGTATGGCCATTGGCCAGGTATAGCTGTTGCCAGGTGTTTTCGTGCGGCGCATTGTATCCGTAGTAGCCAGAGTAGCCAACGTCTTGTGGAAGTGCGCAATGAACATTCAGCAAGGTAGCACGGCAAGGTGCTTCATTCGATTTCGAAACACTTCTTCCGATATTGTCGAAGAGAAGAATATTATTCGAGTTTGCGTGGTCGGTTAAATCCAAGGCATACGGCGCGAAAGACTGTAAACGACTCTTGGCGGAAACACGTTCATCTGGGAACGGCAATTTTACCTCGACTCAGCAGACTCGCTACCGTAAATTCACATGGATGCCATCATTAACATGATTAATTACGATCCAAACCCTAAAAATGTCACTCTTTAGCACCATATACTTTTAAAAAACGGCTGCATACTTTACATTTCGGGTTGATATCAAATTCTGAAAATCCACCGGTCCGCCAAATATTTTCTGAAATTTTCCCGGTCCGCGAGGTGAAAAAGGTTGAGAACCACTATGCTAGATTACGATATGAGATGTAAATGCTAGATTGCGAAACATCAGATTTAAACGTTATGATGAGCCATCTATACTGTGATGAATTATTTCATTTGGGCGAAGGGTGACAATGTGTTGTGAACGGAAGCTAAATTATATTCACCGATACCTTCGTGAAATCATACTGATCACTCCGGATCGACTGCGCGCGAAGCGCGACGAAAATTCATGACTTTACCCAACTTTTATGAAAATTAAATGGTGGTACTCCGTGAAAACAGCCTCGAAATTTCCCAGGATATCTTCCTGATTGGCAGATTGAACTAATTCTACTTGACAAACTGAAAATAGCGAAAAGTAAGTAAGTGGATCACAAAATATTACGAAGTAGAAGTAGAAGTAGTGAAAATCAGATCTACTTGAGTAAGTACCACAAGTAGAGGGAAACTACTTGAGTACTTCGAAAAAGTAGAAGTACTTCGTTACTGACCACCTCTGGTTATAACATTTAGCCTAACCGACACTGGTTTCTTGTTGGTGTTATTTCTGAAGGAAACAGTTGCCTGCGGTAGAAGTGGGCTCAATATGTATGTGTACAACTTCGGTCTCTACACTGGAATCTCGCCGTTACTCTTATTGAAGAGATGATAGTTTTGGCTAAAGCTGTTATTTTCCTCATGGGCCTGGGTAGCTTCAAGCAACTTATTTTGACAATAGTGTCAACTGGGACTTCTTTTTCTTCACCAAGCGTATACAGCAACATTCCCTTAACATTGTTTCAAGATGGATTACATCAGACTCTTTACATTACTGCGATTGGCAAATGTATAAATTATAGAAGAAGTGTGCCGTCTTATCCTTGCCTAAAAATGATACGTCCTTGTACAAATAGGCTACTTGGTAGCAGCATCATCCACTATCTGACATTTTACTCCAATTATTTTCTGGCATTTTGATCACGTAATAAATGAAAACAAAATAATCTTTATCGGGTCTACACCTGTTTTTTTACTCATTATGTCAATAGAAAGTTCATGACTTCCAAACCTGTTCCTCGAGAGGGTCTGACTAAACATAATGCACTCAGTCCTCATATGCATTCAATTTACTAGATCCAGCCCCTCTCGTAGACTAGAGCAAAGGCCCTTTGCCCTTGTGCAACCCCAGTATATTAGTGTGACCAATGCAGATATCGGCTATGTCTAGTGGTACATTTCAATTGTCATGTCCTGTAACGCTCTGAGCTTCAGAAATATAATATTCCAGAGACTTGATGACTCGGACAAAGGAAGATACACTGCCTTCCATTACAAGGGATCTTGTTGATAACACAGTTAGATCAAGTCGATATTAACATAGTTCTGTTGTTACAAATGACTTTTCTGCGTTTGACAGATACATAACAAGTGTCAAGAACAGGGGTGGGCAATTATTCTCCTCCGCGGGCCAAATGCTTAGTCGGAGATACGTTGGCGGGCCAAGTGAAAAATTCTAGGTATATTCCCCAGCGTATTTTGATTTTATTTCTAAATTACATTGATATTAAATGCTGCTCAGTGAATGTGTTGGTGTTAGGTAATGTGCATTTGCCGTCATGATTCGAAACAATGTTAAACCTGATGCAATTTTAAATCTCTGTAAATCCCTATCCATCCACGCTATTCTATTAAGACACTAAAACAGTGGTTCTCAAACTTCTTTAAGCACGCCTTCTTTTATGATAGTGAAAAATTGCGCGCCCCCTTATCATGATATCACAAAATATTAAAAAGCGCAACCAGAATGCTAGCATGGGAGGTTTTGGCTGTTGATGAGAGAATTCTGAAATATCAAAGTCGGATAATGCGCAGGATAGCAACCAGAAGCTGGTATTAAATGGCGCGAAGCGCGAAAAAATTTTTCAGTAAACTTCTGCTTCGCGCCCCAAATCAGATGCTTTCACGCCCCCAGTTGGAGAACCACTGCACTGAAATGTATATCAATAGTACAAATCTTATTTTCCTGGTCGCTGCCTTCCGATGCAGCTTAAACAGTCTTGATGTTGGACGAAGCTTGCTGTTTTTCTGAAAAGTGTTTCGTGTTTTTGCCATAAGACCGACTTCAATTAAAATCCTTAATCTCGGCGACATGCTCGGCAAACACAAAAAGGACTGGTTCATCCCCGACTTCAGTATACAAATATTTGGTGCTCTAAACCAGTGGTTCCTAACGTGGGCGATTTTGAGAAATGACGGTAGAAAATACCAAAGGGGGCGACGGGGGACGAAAATGTATGAACGTCTAGTGAGATATATTTAATGAACACGGCCAAAAATGCAAGTGAAGACGGCTAATTCTCCATATGATTCGAAAGTTGACGAGAAATAAGGTCAACTCAATGGAAAGTAGACGCGGTCGCAGAAACCGGTTGTCGGAATACCTAATCGGAAAATGACCTTTCTTTTTTCGTGAATTTGCCAGCGAACAAATTTTGGTGAATAAATTACCCGTTGATATACCCCGTTTATCGGATCCGTAAATAAGTGGGCTAAAATTTGTGTTGAGCTTGATAAGGGGGCGATGAGTCGAAAAAGGTTGGGAACCACTCCTCTAAACCTTCTTTGAATTTCAGTTTTCGGCATTCTTATTTTTACATGCCCGTGCAACCATCATTGGTGATAGATATGATGACTCAAATAATAGTAATCGCGAGCACTGCTTGACTTGTTTTACGAATTAGGAATTTGGAAACGTATGCCGTAACCATTTGAATGCGTATAATGTGACAATGGCAACAAAGAAGGTTTGAAAATATATATGTAGAAAGAGTGATTTCTTGTGACTATAATTGCTACCCACACTTTGCCACATTGCCTTTGTTTTGAATCTGGATTACGCACGCGAGGTACGTATAGGCAGCGTAATCGTGGCATATTAATGGACACTTGGACAGGCTTCAAAGTAAACGAATTTCATTTGATGCAGCCTGCCAGTCATTCAAAAAGCAAGTTCTATGTTTTGAATTCCAAGCAACATTTCGCGGGACGCACAGAATAGCTTCGCAGGCCGCATTTGGCCCGCGGGCCGCACTTTGCCCAGGTCTGGTCAAGAATATGAAACTGCGTTGCCTTGCGGTAAAAAACTGTAATGCGTTAAAAAAGCCGCTCGGTAGTTCTAGGTAGTTCTGTGTATAACTTTTTTATTTGTACTAGACGAGTGATGAAAATCTTAGGGAAGGTGGCCTACATAAAATAAATAAAAGTCAGGAAGTTTCAGCCGAACAGCGCAGGATATGACTGAATGCCAGCTCTTCAAAAATGAAAATGCGTCAAAAACGCCACTTGTTCGTTCTAGTGTTAATTATTTCTACCCGCATAATGCATGATGTAACTACTGGCTTTCATTAAAATAAAGTTTTTCCATGTAAAAATATGTCAGTTTTTCAGTCAAATAACTTTTTTCAGGCCAAACTACTTCGTAAGGACAGACAGTTCCAACCACAAATATATTTCCATTGTGTAAAAGTACAATTGTTAGACTTGACAAACTGCTTTTTAACAAACAAAGTTCTCGCATCATAAGTCATGCTAACATTGATGGAATATCTGAGAACGACATGAGTGTTCATCATAGTCAATTATCTATTGATGCGCAGTATAAAGGTAGAGAAATTTGAATATATGCTGACTATTAAACAAACTTGATTAAATTCCGATAGTGCAATAAAGCGACACTTATAGCAGTAACAGAGGAAATATCAATATCTTCTTTTCTAGAGTCAATCTGATAAAACTAATGTGATATTCGTAATCAGCAACCTTGAAAACCCCTGAAACCCTGAAACGGCTCCTAGATGTACTGCCAAAATATTTTTTTTCATTTTGTTGACCAGTGTTATTATTAGTCACATTTATTTCAGAATTTATGATACATGTTCAATTCACAACTATGTCTTGCTGCGGAGACTTTTCCGTTGTGCCATGAATATCGTTAGATTCACGGGATTCAGGCCTGTATTTCACATACGCCTCCCAAAAGTGGTTGATATGGCATATCATCGACGTATCCTTGCCGATCACTTAAGTTATCAAGTGCCACATACATTCCTACATGCATATGCAGCCGCGAAGCAGGTCGTTTTGGAAGCCATTGGACAAACGGGGCCGGTATTCCGTCGGAAAGTACGACGGTATTTGTCTAAACATATAAAACAGATTTGTAATATTGCAACTGCCAACTTCAGCAAATAAAGTTCAATGCTTAGGATGAGGTAAAACTCATAACATGGTAGTGAGACTCACACGTCAATATGCAGTATTGGTCAGATCAGTAGTTCTGAAATGCTGGTCTGCGGACCGTTGTGTGTTGAGTGTGCGCAGACTCGTCAAAAATTAGAGGGAACATTGGTCTGGGGGCGAATCCCCCAAGAAGTTCGGTTTATCATCATCTGGGGACCCAAGACCAACGTTGGGGGGGGGCTGATGAAGTGCTGTTACGGCCCTGACCAAGACTATATAACATTTTGTTACGGGCTCGAATCATAACCCGTCCACCCGTCCATTATAGACGAAAATCATATCCGATATAAAAAATATAAAAGTTCGTACGTTGTTATTAAGATGCAGTCCAAGCC
>ATSW01013352.1:0-13040 GCA_000444245.1 Botryllus schlosseri | reverse complement strand
GATCGACGAAAGACTTGTTTTCTGCTTTCGCAAGCCAAATACTGGACATTTGCTCGGACTCGTTGCTCTCTCCGGCCGCCATCGACGCTAAATGTACGGGGGCGTCAAGTCGAACCATGCCCGAAGAAGGCACTCCATTTCCGTTCACGTGTAATGAAGCGAAAATTCGTTCACAAATTTCAGACACTTTGGTATCAATGTCGGCGTGCGTGTCTGTTACTGAGCCTTTCATTATTTCTCCGAGCGCGTCGTTTACGTCTTCAACCGTTTCGAAATCCGTTGATCCGTCTTCCAAAATGCTTTCGATATAACTTAGAACATTTTCATCTTCTATCTTCAAGCTGCGTCGGATTATTTTCATTTGGGCTGCCATTGTAGTGCAGCGAGTGTATTATCAGAATATATATTCCTATAGTTTTGTTATGTATTATTCCTATAGTTTTGTTATGTATTATCTCTGAACACGATATCGATAAATATTATTACTGTGATATGGCCTGAATCCAGAACAATACTTTCATGTTTATCGGTAACTTGTGACAAATAATAGACACATCGTTCGCGTTTTCAGTAATTAGATACTGGAACTTGCCGGTAGATGTCGTCAATTTGAGCGAAACAGTCAAAATTCCTACCGTTATTTATAATTTCCCATGCCAAAATTCAGAAACCAAATTAGCCGCAGTCCAGTCCACGAAGATTTCTGGTAGAGCTGATTGCGCAATCAAGATCACGCATGATAGACCAAGCGTCGACCACTGATAGTCCTATCATTTCCACGAAGTTAAAATGAAGATATACGGTTCTATTATTTTCATCCGCTCAAGAGACACAGTATTTGATGCGATACAGCAGGAATAATGCGATTTAACGATTATAGATATACATGAGAACCACTTTTGAGAATGTAAAGTTGGAGTCGTTCGGGTTGAAAACATTTTCGATGGCTATCGCAGATTTTTATTTCAATTTTCTTCTGAAAAGGTTTTCCGTGTCACTATTGGGCTTTCAAATTATATGTAAAAGAAGCTTGGTAGTCAAAGAAATTATGAAAGGTCTTCAGAGTGTAAGTAGTGAGTAGTTTTTTTATTACTTATTTTGAAGGAATGATCTGTCCCCTTTCAAATATAACCTCTATATAAGTAAAAATTGTCTGTAACAGATATTTAGCCTCCATTTAATCTCCAGATGAGAGGAGTAGTTCAAAACACTCTCCCGCCTGGAAGTCAACCAGCACGTCGCAGTGGAATCAAAGTGACGGTGCAGAGCACAGTCAGCACACGGGAAACGAAATTACTGACGCGTAAACGCTATGCGACACTAGTAGTGCCTTTCCCACGTTGCTGTTTTCCCTTGAGAGCTCCCTTCCACTTCAGTCAGTCGCCTTTTGTACGCGTCGATGATCGTTACCCTTCAGATTATCCTTAGCTATCTGTTACCTAAGAAAACTCAACCAAAAAAGATGTCGAAACCCAGCGGAAGCACCACTGAAAGAACCTTCATCGCCATCAAGCCCGACGGTGTTCAACGCGGACTGATTGGTAGCATCATCGGACGTTTCGAACAGAAAGGCTTCAGGTTGGTGGCCATGAAGCTGATCCAAGCTTCTCAAGGACACTTGGAAGAGCACTACGCTGATTTGAAAGCCAAGCCGTTCTTCGCCGGGCTCGTTAAATACATGGGCTCCGGGCCTGTTGTTGCAATGGTTTGGGAAGGCCTGGGTGTGGTCAAAACCGGTCGCGTCATGTTAGGCGAAACCAATCCTGCCGATTCCAAGCCTGGCACCATCCGAGGAGACTACTGCATCCACGTTGGCCGCAATATCTGCCATGGATCTGACTCGGTTGACTCAGCAGAAAAAGAAATTGCACTTTGGTTCAAGGACGCAGAGCTGTGCTCTTATGACAGCTGTGCTAAAGCATGGATCTACGAGTAGAACACCTTGCATGCAATTATCAGAACATGGCGCCAACCAGTGAACTCACTTAGTGAAAACATTTGTTTCAAGAAAACATATTGTTGATTTTGGTCCTACATATATTTCGTACTATAGTACTGGTATTCTGTTATCAAGCTGTTCCTAAATCTGTGTAATTATGCTGCATCTTTACTGGATTATTCCGTTTGAATTATAGAATCATATCTGCGCACACTTTATGTTCTTGAGTTGAATGCCCTATTTCTTTGTCCTAGAAAATCGGTATTCTGTAATTGACCTATAGTAATACCCATAATGAGAAGAAGGGGTGTTGGTGCAGGTGCTATCGCAAAGAAGAAACTTGAAAATGCTAAATACAAGGAGAGAGGTAACGAACTAGCCGCACAACAATTGGCGCAATTAAGTAATCAATTGGAGTCGTTTCACAGTAATCTTGAGGAATTTGCTGGGAAGCATAAGGATGTGAGCTATAATTGTAACTTATCATTGTTTTCTGAGTTGACATATATACTTTTCCAGGAAATAAAGAAAAATCCAAAGTTTCGACACCAGTTTCAGCAAATGTGCGCCGCTATTGGTGTAAGTCTTGTTTCTGATATACCGATGACAATGTATCTTCAACTACCAAAATTCACTCCTAGGTCGACCCATTAGCTTCGAGCAAAGGTTTTTGGTCGGAGATGCTTGGTGTAGGAGATTTTTATTATGAAATCGGCATACAATCACTGGAAGTGTGCATATCGACGCGTTCAAAAAATGGCGGCATCTTGACTCTGAAGGAACTGCACCAAAGGTAATAAAGTAAGCATATCTGAGGGACTATGAATGTGAATCTCTTCCTGAAAAAGCACCGCTGTGCAGCTTTTGGTGGCAGAAATGCTAATTGGAAGCAATGATACAGATGGTTGTCGATGGAAGTAGAGAAACTTCATGCCGCTGTGGGTGAGGAACAACTTCGATAGTTGTATTCTCAAGGTGGTACGGAACAAACGTAACCTAGTCTATATAGGTAAAATTTTTCTCAAAATTGTTTGAACTGATCTCCAGTCTTTGTTGCAGATTGCTCCGTAGTAGAGGAAAGCGTGGTCAAGATGTGACCACTGAAGATGTCGTAATGGCCATCAAGAAATTGAAGGTGATGTCATCTGTACGCATCAAAAGGCATCTAGTCTAGTATTGATATACTGTTCGTCGCAGGCGTTCGGCACAAGCCTGACACTTCATGGAAGTGGTGATAAATGTTTGGTCCAGTCCGTTCCTGGTGAGCTCAATATGGACCACACGACCATCTTGGAAACTGCTCGAGAGGTAAACATTATCTCAGGAGTTTACGAATGTGTAATATGTATGCATTTGTCTCTTTAACAGAATGATGGCAAGGTCAGCTGTCCTTATGTGATGCAGAAGTTATCATGGACCTGGGAGAGAACTAGCAACATACTGAACCACCTGGTGCAAGAGGGAATGGCATGGGTTGATGATCTATCGCCAGATCGTCAAAGATGGTTCTGGTTTCCATCGCTTATCAAGGATATCTACTAGACGCCATTATTTGTTCTGATTTACACTGTGCACTTTCATACTTCAAACTTACGTCATAATATGCAGCATCCTAACAACGTTTCAATAAACATGTACAGCCGATATCCACGTGATTCTGATATTTCGTTTGCAGTCAAGGATTGTGACATCGCTGTTCCAATGGTGCTTACTGCACATGCAGGTCAAATGCGAGGTGTCACATACTTATCAAAGGCACATAATTACTGATTAATATCTGTTGCATCTGCACGCCAGTTACTTTGGGCAAGTAATGCACATTTCCAAAATAGCCTTGATCAATGTTCCTATCATGAGATTTTTTGACTTTGTTGCGTAATGGGAGTTGAAGATTTTTTGACTTTGTTGCGTAATGGGAGTTGACTAACTTGAGCGCTGCATTATATCAGATTGAAGCAAGCACAATTGCGTAATGGGAATAAGCCGTCTTGTGAGCACTGCATTATATCAGATTTGCGTAATGGGAGTGAACTCTCTTGTAAGCCCTGCATTATATCAGATTGAAGCAAGCACAGCGATTGTGTTATAGATACTAAATCTCTTGTAAGTAGATTGAAGAAGCAAGCACTAACGTTGTTACAATCCCGTCAGAGGTTGCCGAGGCCTGCTGAGTCAGGTATCAGTTTTCAATAGGACAGTTGTGATGGGTTGCAGGACTTCGATTATGACAACCAATATGAAGTTACCTTACCAAGCCTCCAGGAGTGATATCTGCTTGAGCTCAGCTACCACTTCACAGATAATCTCTCTCGTAACTGAAGTAAGCTTGATATTCGCCAACGCCACTTGAGGCACACAACTAAGACTGCAACTAAACTGGAGTCTAGAACATGGTAAATGAGGAACCAACAGCATACTATATTCACAAAATAACGGCATGATGAAATGAAACACGTGGAAACAATACGAGAGTCTACTTGATTCGGAACAACATCTTCCTCTGCATCCTGTGCTGAATCTCCCCGCGCCTCAACATCAAATGCAGAACTCGCTGCACCGCACGCTCGGGATATTTCTGAAACAAAAACCTCATACTAAGGTCAATCAAGATGACAGCATTTCAAATAACTTTGTCAGATAGTTTTAAAACTTGGTTAGTTTGACTCAGAGAGCAGTCACAAGACATACAATGACCAAGCAGAATCAGGCAGGAAGATTTAAAATATACATCAGAAAGAGACAGTTTCTAAATTGAGTCGACCTTTTAAAATTAACCTAAACGTAGAGCTACCATATATTATGATACCGAAAGGAGGACACTTTGAAAATTACAAGTCAGATCACCTGACCAGAAACGTGCCGATTGTAGCAGGCGCGTATCCAGAGCGCGAAAAAAAGGGGGGGTTTTGCGTTACGAAATTGGGTATTGTGACGTCATCATTGCGATCACTCGTCTCCACACCGTGGCGAATATTCATAGTTTATTAATAAACAGAGATTTGCGGTGAGTGGGAGATGTACGAATACGATACAGACATTGCCTGAAAATCGCGTTTCTTGTACGGTATGATTGAAAGAAATTCGTCAATGCTCACATTTAGTCATGAGCCGGCAAACGCCGCCCGTCTTCAAGCGCCTAGTTCCGGCCAGAGATGCGCGATTTTGTTGGGTTTTGACGATATTATGCGCACGGTCGGTAGTATCGCAGCGGACGAACAAGCGCGGAATAAGGCGGTAGCATAAACGAGGGCGATCGCGATCGCCACAGAGAGGTGTGGTGTGAACAGTGTTCGTACGTACGTACACGATTGTGTGCTTTTCGATGGCTTTACTAGCCATACGGCTGAGCGTGTAGTACGCGCGAAGATAATTTGACTATAATTGCAAGCACGCAAGTCAGTCAATTAATACAGAGTACACACTGGGATAATAACTAGATCGACAGAGAAACTTGTCAGCCGATATAATTAGATTAACTTTACTACTAGGCCTACTCAATTCTCCCATTCAGCGACAACATAGGCCTGTATTTGGACGGCAGCAAGCCCCCTAACAATCGAGAACGTGGATTGCTAGGCTTGTATTTTGAAATGTGAATGTCAATCGTAGGCCATTTCTCGCCAATAATCGCGAATACAATGTGGATTTGAGAATAGCATTGTCGTACTGGTGCCTTCGTGTCTGCGTCTCGCTGATCAATCAACACGCCGCGTGCAATTCTTAATTAGGATTTCAAGGCGAGCAGGTGCAGCGAATTCGCGAGCGATGTTGATTGCCGACAGCTTCGTCTTTGCAATTACGTATCGCGTCGGCCAATTAGATTAGATTTTCCTAAAATGCATCTCTCGTTTTAGCAAGGCGAGAGAGAAATCGAGGGAAGAAAGTTGAGAACGTCAGCAACCGCCACAGCTGAAATGTAGCTGACCAAGCGCAGAATTCGTATGGAATTAGCGAATTATAATGACCTATTTTATCCTTTCGACTAATTCGGCGCATAATTCCAATATTTTGTAGGAGTGTTAGTCCCCTTAAATAACATTAAGACGCCATATTCGCCTTCTCATACGTAAAAACGAATATGTTAAACTGATAAATTAGCAAATATTAGAGGTTATATTTGACATTAATTTTAGGATTTTGAAAAGGCAGGGTTCCGACCCCCTAAACCCCCCCCCCTGGATACGCCACTGGATTGTAGAATTTTTACAGGAAATCATGTTGTGTTGACTAAAAATAAAACCTCAACTCCCGACAGACCCAATTTAACACAATACTGCTGTGATGTTGACCCGCCCAAACATTCGCATTGCAGATTTTGTGTCATTTGTGGCATTTTTTAGTTCTGCCTGGCCATTAGCCTGGCTGTCGAAGCTAAAAGGATGACGTATTCCAAAAAAGGATGACATTTCGAACATATGGTAACCCTACCTAAACCGCAATAATCGATTAGATGTCACTGTTATTCCGTTTTAATCCGTCAAACACGGCGCACACTCAATCACATCAGCTTGAATAGTATCACATAAGGTCATTACGCATATTAATCTCAAATATATCAATACATCAGCAGATTTTCGATCAATCCGGTGACTTATTTATTTCAAAACTTGTAGCATATGATTCAGAGGTGGCTAGGCACCAAATAACTAATGGAATATAATCCGCCATGATCAGGATTATGAAGCGTAGTCGCTGCATCGTAATCCTAGGCAATCAATGAACATCGATCATGATTATCAGTCTTCCGGTGAGCCCAAAAACCCGAATCATTGTCGAGAAACGTTACCTGTTTCGTAAAGTCTTGCACTATCGCGTATTCCGAAACTTGAGACCCGATGATAAACCTTCTCTTGACCTGCTTCTCGATTCGATTCAACATCTCGTGATCCGACTCGGAAGTGAAGCCTTCGACACCAGCAAGGTTCCCGGTCATAGCAGCATCGAGGGTAGAAACCTGGGGGAGTAAAAAACGGCACTATTTACCATTCTCACGATGTATCGGCGACCAGCCACAGCGACAAATAACTGCGAGACTGTTTAGTTCGGTTGTTCANNANTAACTATTTTCCCCGGATTTATGAGATTCACTGAATAAATGGTTAGGTTGCCTAAAAACCACTGCACACCAATTTTTCGTTTGCAATTTGGAAAGTAGTCACCTATGATTAACTGCTAAAGGTATGTGACACCCCCTATTCTATGGAAGTACTCACTCCAGTAGTTTTCGATTCTACTTCCACTCGGAACTAGTTTTGAGATGAATTGTTAATTGCTACTCCCACGTGTGATTCAGTATAAATTCACGGGGCTACTTGTACCGCAACAAACCTGAAAAAGTCGAAGCGCTTCATCCACTTCTGCCTCGCCTGCAAACGGAGCGAGACGCATCTTGGCGAGAGATTCCGACATCCTGACGATCGCCTCCAATTGACGGACCTAGAACAAAACACAGAGATGGTCAGTAACAAAGCATTTCCACTTTTTTTCCCAGTGCTCCAGTAGGTTTGCCTACTACTATACTTAAACGAACGATAATGCTTTATACTACTTCTACTTGATAGTTACTTTAGCTAAAGCTACTTGACACTTTGGCTTTGAAAAGTAGAGAGCAGTTTTACGATAGCTCAATTTTGAATATATCTTCGAAAATTGCGCCTCTTAGTGGTGTTACCACTCATTCTGCGTACGACTCATTGATCAAATCTACTTTCTGCAACTACTTTTTAGATGTTATTTCCTACTTTTACTTGAAGTAGTTTAGACGCGTCTTTGAAATTGCTACTTCTACTGGTGATTAATAATTTTTGGTACTACATCTACTTCTCTGAAGTTCCAACTGCTACTTTGACCACCTATAACAAAACCAGGTACGATGGCCTGCTAGAAATCTCAGAAACATCAAACCAGGTTACCGTGATCGGTATCGTGGTTTTCTTTTCGGTCGCCACCTCGTGGGAATGTGCCCCTGCGCGCATCAGCACGTATCTGTTTTTCAACTTCTCGCACGCTTGCGCCGACAGCCTGGGTCCGCATTTGCTGAAACAACGATGATCGACGTGTGAAAACACAGGTGTTAAAGGTCGATTCATCGTGCTGCACCTACCTCTTTGCGTAAGCGATGTACTTCTTTAAAGTCTGAAGGTCGATCTCGCCCTCGGTGGCGTTCTGCTTGGCGGTCTGAGCCGTCATGTGGACGCCCATGACGTGCTTTGCCAGCGTCTGTGTGTCAAGGTGTGAAATAAAGCGTGGACACTGCTCTCTACTCGACTCAAATCCTTGTGCCCAGCCCGATTCACAAAATGACTGGCTTTTGCAAGACGCGCCTCTTTGAACAGAATTCATGACTCACCATGTCCCGTTCCCGATCGTAGAGATCTTTCACAATGAATATCATGTCGAATCTCGATAAGATCGTGGGCATAAAGTCGATATTCTGTTCTCCCTTAGTGTCGTCCCACCTTCCGTACACCGAGTTGGCTGCTGCCAAGACAGAGCAGCGCGAATTCAGCGTGGTCGTTATACCGGCCTGTGGTAAGATAAAACAAAAAGGAATATCATATGTCGAGCTGCACAGTGTCGATATAGCAATGGATGAAGCACCTGATTCTCGGAGAGACCGTAAATGCTGACGTACTTCAAATCTCGAAATCTTTAGTACCCGAACACTTTATCATACTCCAATACAGACTACGACGACATCAGATTTCTACACACCTTAGCGATCGATATAGTCTGCTGCTCCATGGCCTCGTGAATAGCAACGCGATCATCTTCCCGCATCTTGTCGAACTCGTCGATACAAACCACACCACCGTCAGCCAACACCATGGCGCCCCCTTCCATCACGAAGTTCCTCTGCAAAAGCACAATAGAACTTGCACTTTTTTCGAGTAGGTTTTGCCTACTTGCACTGTTGACTCAATTGCGTGTTTTTAGATGATTCCTTCTTTACTTGTGCACTTATTGCCAAAGTTCATATTACAATTTGAAAATTATGAAGTAGTATTGTGATCCGTTAACATTGCTTTTACGAAGTGAAATTGTCACCAGAACCTAGTGAAATAGCCCCGATATCATTGCAACTGCATATATTTCAAAAGATAGCACCTATATGCAGTGTCAGTGTTGACACTGGACACCTCTGATTAACTGCTGAAGCTATGCGATCCCTTGACCAAATCTATTTGATCACTTTCTCCACTCCAATTTCAAGCGTTTTGACGTGTCTTTGAAATTTCTACTTCTGCTCGAGCAACAACGACACTGTTTCTACTCACAGATGTAGGATCTTTGATCACAGACGCTGTCAGACCGGCTGCGCTGCTTCCCTTACCGGACGTGTAAACCTGCGTAGATGCGCCAAATAAAATCTCACATACAAAAGTATACAGAAACGCCAAGAAATTACCGAAATCGGAGACACTTGCTCGACAAACTTCAACAGCTGCGACTTCGCAGTACCGGGATCTCCCAATAACAAGACGTTGATGTCTCCGCGTCTCGTCAATCCGTCCGGCATACGTTTACGAGAACCGCCAAACAGGAGACAAGCGATTGCCTTCTTGATATCTGTCGGAGTTGTACAGAACTTGATAAAAACGCGAAAAATATTACAGACAAATTTAAGAACATAACACCAGACCACTTTATATAGATCAGTCTGGTGTTACAGAAATATAGACACTAATAAAGTTATTGTTCTAAATATTCAGACGTAAGACACGCCATGTTGTAGCTTGCACAAGATTCCACAGTAGGCAACGTTGTGAGTCATCACTACAGAGTTGATAGAAGTATTCAGGATCGCTACTCAATTACAGAGGTGGTGATTTTCAAGGTTTACTATTTAAGTAGAAGGATCTCATAAGCAGTGAAGTAAACGGTTGCAAGAAGTATCATGAGGTATCGTGGTTGTAGCAGTTAATCGGAGGTGGGTTACTTATGATATGGAGAGTAGTAATCTCGCCATGATGACACTAGAAACGATGGAATTTTCAAAAAATATACCAAGACAACTCAACTCGTAAAAACAACTCTTCATTTAACAAAATCCTAATTGCATAAACCAGGGTTTTGCTTTAAAAACCATTTAGTTGAAATGCACGCAGTCGGAAACAAAAACTACTTCACTAGCCAAAATTTTGTAGGTACCAAAGAAAATTGGGAGCATTTAACAACTGACCGCCTTTGTGTAATATCATTATTAGAATCCCAAAGACCACGGTCAAAGATAGTCACATACCGGCACTGCCGAAAATTGAAGGAGCGATAGATCTGCTGATGACGTCGTAAATATTAGGATTCTGCGTCAGCCTACGTATCTTCTCTTCCTCTTCGGCCGTCAGCGAAGTTCCCATCGTATGACCGGTGGCGCCGGCGCTGGCTTCGATACCCAACACCCTGATGTACGGATTCCTGATGCCCACACCGAGTCCTTTGGACTTGTTTTTCTACAAACAAACCGACCTTTGAAGTCGGTTACAGAAAAATTTCGCAATGAAAAATCCATACCGATCGTGAAGACACGTTGACGTTCGAGCCACGGATCGAATATATCCCGATGATTGTTACTTTGTTACCTGGGACCACTTTGTCGCACAAGTATCGGTCTACGTACAGTTGCAGGTGTCTCGGCATTTCGCCCTGAAACACAACGGCAAATAATCCCAATGCAAATTTTGTGGACCGGCGAATTTTTAAAAATTAACCCAGAATGTCAACGCAACAAATGTATGCAACTGAAATAAGCAGACATCAGAAAAGTCAATTCAATTAGAAAATTTACTGCTGCCTTTTTGACATTACACTGTAATATGTGTTTCAATTGCAGGCCAAGTTCTGTTAAAAACCACAACTTATTTTGTTTGTGCGTTGTTTTTTTGAAAGAACCGCAACTTTGCCGTCTGCTAGTCTCTCTTATACCGCCAAATCTTGCTAAATTGTGCCGTAGAGATTTATCGAATCTCACATACAACTGGTCCTAAGCCAGTTGCAGGCAACCCTCACAAAGATCCAACTTCTAACATATTGCAATTGAGATATAAAATTGAAATATATTGGGCCCCTCTTACTTAAAGTTACCTGAGGTACAGCATCTGGAGCTTCCTGCAGCTTCAGAGTTTGAAAGTCCACACACTGGCACTTTTCGGGTATGATAAAAAACGGATCTAGCGGACACGGCTCTCGGCCTTGCGCTTCGCTGCAGAACAACTTGCGATAAGCAGCCTTGCCCAGTTGCATAACAAATCAAGGCTATCACCTGATACATTTTCTCGGGAGGCTGTACCCTTCCAGTCCGGGCTTCACTTCGACATCGTTAATCATGTGACGGCAAGTGCGACATTGCAAGCCTAGCTTTGTGGCCTTGGCGCGGATAGCTGTTGCGGAGACGACTATGCCGGGAACTTTCACAAGCTTCGACATCATGTCAGCCTAGAAATCGTAATAATTGCACAAATTTTTTTTCAGATCATTAGAGATATTACATAAATACTGTCAGTCAGTTAAAGGGGCACTGCACTCTAAAAATGACGTGGTTTCAAGTTGAAGGGCGAAACGAAAAAAAATTTTGGCCGCAGCCGTTTTCTTCAGAACTCCACCGTGATGGAGATGCAATTTATTGAAATTTCCACAAGAACTTCACGCTCCAGCAGTCACGCAGAGATCGTACTTCATATAGTTGTCTGCCGATGTTATGAAGGAAATCTGTCGTATGCGACAAAAATTGAATACACTAGGCCCGATTTTGACATAAATCTCCTGACTGAACATCTTCCGTTCAGTTCAGTTCTTTCCGCGAAGTTCTTGGTTGCGGCCAAATTTTTTTCGTTTTGCCCTTCAATCTGAGACCACATCATTTTTAGAGTGCAGTGCGCCAGTGGAAGCGGAGTTATCGTCATCGAAAAATTTGGACTATGAATAAAATAGTATTTACGGTGACCAATTCTTCAATTATTTATTATAGTCGTGCCCACCGTAAATACTATTTTATTCAAATCCAAATTTTTTTCGACGGCAATAACTCCGCTTGTACTGGTTGGAATTCAACCAAATTTGGTGAACATTGTTTCTATAGACAACCTAACACTTTCATGGGGTGAACAGAAAATTTCCAAATTTTTTGTTAATTATATAATAAATAGAAACTTTCTTCTCCTGTAGCAATGCGGCTACTGGTTAGAATTGAACCAAATTTGGTGTGTAGGCTTAAATTAGGTGACCTAACAATTTTATCAAGTAGCCAGTGCGATTTAAGAAAAAAAGTCATTTTTGAAGAGCCCTAGCGCACATGCACTACGCCGGGTTTAACAAAACGACAAAAACATCGCAAGTATCAGTCAGTTAATGCCATTGGTTTACCGTTACTCAACCAGGTACAAGTGTATCGATAAACAATTGCAAAAATGAAACAGCGGGCATCCTTTCTGCAATCACTTAAATATCGTAATTTTCGAAATCTTCAAACCAAAATATATGCTGAAAATATATTTTGAGAACAAGCTGAGTCCGATTCACCGTTTCTCTCTTTGCCACATTCGTGACATGAAAGTTGCAAAAATCAATATCTTCAGCGATAAATCTTGCATTCACTGGATTTGTTTTGCCACTATACAATAGCTTACTAAAACAAACTGGTAAAGATACCTTCAAGCAGCGTACTGAAGACGGTATCGCGTTGGACTGAACAAGTACTTGGATGGGATGAACAGTCTCCTCTCCTTCTGGTCGCGGCCTGGTGACTTCATCAGCGACCTCCTTGGCAGCTTGTTCAAACTTGAAGAGAAAATAGAGAGCGTCACTTCGTGAACAATGAACGTGATAACGAATTCAGCAATGATTTCGAGATTCATAGTTCTGGACATTGATAATACCCTGAAGTCAGTCCTCCGCGATCCTCATAGATTCAACAATATTCTAATAAGCATAAACGATTATGTTTGTAGACTACTTCTACTCTAAATTTTAAGTGGTATATTCATACTGAAATGAACCCGAATATTTTGTGATATGATTGTTGATATACCATGTCTTTTCCCGTTCCCTACTAGTTGCTGACGATTACCCCTGACGAGTGTCAGCCGAAAATATTCGGGTTCATTTC
>ATSW01013351.1:0-16297 GCA_000444245.1 Botryllus schlosseri | reverse complement strand
GCGGTATTTATTAACGCCGGGTAGGAAGTACCGATTCAAGAAGTCTGAGCTATCAAGGCGGTTTCCTCAAAAATCACTTAAAGACAAATGACTAAAGCTCAGACCTGGGCAAAGTGCGGACCGCGGGCAAAATGCGGCCCGCGAAGCCATCCTGTGCGGCCCGCGAAAGATTGCTTGGAATTCTTAACATACAACCTGCTTTTTTAATGATGATGCGTGGACTAAAATTTAGGCTGTATCAACTAAACAGACAATTCGTTTGCTTTGAAGCCTGTTCATTAATATGTCACGACTACGCTTCCTACATTCCTTTCATGCGTACTCCAGATTCAAAATAAAGGCATTGTGGCAAAGTATGAGCAACAATTAAATCCATAAGAAATCACTCTTTCCATAGTTTAGGTCAAACCTTCTTAGTTGCGATTGTCACATTACGCATTATACGGTACGAGTTTCAAATCGTAACGTGAGGCGTTTCCAAATCTGTAGTTGGTAAAACCAGTCAATCAGTGCTCGCGACTGCTATATGACTCATCATCATCATCATACCTAATATCTATCACCCATAAAGGATGAAAGTTCATGTCAAAAAGAGGAAATCGAAAGCTGAAATTCATAGAGGGTTTAGCGCACTAATATTTGTATACTGGAGTTAGGGGTAGACCCGTCATTTTAGTTTTTGCCAATCATGTCGGTGGAAGTAAGGGTTTGAATTATGACAAAAACACAAATCTCTCGGTCAAGAGAGGGCGAACTTCAGGAAAACTGCAAACTTCGCTCAACATCAAGGCTATTCGAGCTGCACACTACTCGGAATACAGCGACCAAAGCGACCAAGCTTTGTACTATCCCATATACATTTCAGTGCAGTGGCTCTCGAACTGGGGGCCGCGAAAGCATCTGAAGGGAGGCTCGAAGCCGAAGTTAAATGTATTTTTTTTCGCGCCCCGCGCGATTTACTCCAAGCTCATAGTATAGTTGTTGCTCTGTGTATTGTCCAAATTTGATATTATAGAATTCCCTCATCAACAACTATAACCTTCCATGGCATTAAACCATCCGTTGGATTGGGCGTGAAAATTTTCACTATCATGAAGCGGGGCGTTCCTAAAATAAGTTCGAGAACAACTGTTTTAGTGTCTTAATAGAAGAACGTCGATAGGGGTTTAAAAAGAGTTAAAAACGTATCATATTTAACATTGTTTCGAATCCTGACGGCAGATAGCTATTTCATTAATTAACCGCCACGGTTTCAACCGTGTTATTATTATATAAAATAATTGCCCACCCCTGCTATAGCTGAACACATGTTTGTTAACTGCATACTTTCCAACACCAAACGGAACCATTGGTCTATTGCCGACGGCTAAATGAATAGGAGAAATATTTGCTTATGACATCACAATCAAGCGGTGTGCAGTATTACCCAGGGATATCTAGAAGTCTAGGAGTTCTAGATATCCCCGAGAATTACCTTTGAGATAACATCGTACCATATTGCTCATTAACCTGTTCGTCAACCTGTACTGACCCATAAACCTGCCTTTGTGATAGCTAGCCATCGGCTCATTGTAATTCGGATCTGGTACACCCCTGTACACCCCATCCGAGTGGTACACCCTTTGCAAATTCTGGTACACCCTAGGGTGTACGACCACCCCGGTTGAAGAGCACTGGTTTAGATGACTCGATTTGACTCTCGAGTCGTATTTAAAAAAATGGAGACTCGACTTGAGTCACTTTGTGTTGACTGGACCTGTACTTGAGTCATTGCGCATGATTTGACCAAATCATACGACTCTGTATGATATGATTTCCGTCTCGCGTATTAGGATCGATAATTGAAGAATAAGGCCAGGGACTGTCTTTAAGCTGTTTAGATAAACATGTTAAGAGTGAGAAAACTGATTCAATTATCAATGCGATGACTTCAATATCACCAAAGAGTTTCAAAAAAGTGACTTGAACCTGACTTGAATTTGATAATGAACGGTAAACATTATGGACTCGGACTCGAGTCTCAACACTATGATTCGGACTCGACCCTTTTCACTTCGATTTGAACTCGGACTTGACACGAATTGACTTTGACTCGAAACCTTGTGACTTGGTTACAACCAGAGGAGATCAAAGTGCTCATCGCTGGTACTCAAGTATAGAAATATAGTTACGTCATAGATTTCTACTCGAGTAGAAGTATAAGTAGCAATTTCCAAGCCAGAAAGAAATTAAGTTTTCCAGACCGGGTTTTGCCTAAAAAACTGAAGGCTGGTAAGTTGAAGTAGAAGTAGTCTAAAACATAATCACTTGACGAAGTAGTGTAAATAGGCAAAATCTACTTGAATTAGAAGTAGAACTATAATACCTCGTTACTGACCACCTCTGATAATAACCCCGGTAAGTCTTAAATTCTTCACGTGAAACTCAACAGCCTGCGTATACAACCAAAATTACTAGATTCCTCCGCATAAACAAATTTCTCACCCAATACAATATAACATTATTCAGAATACTTTACAAAGGCTCCTTGATCATGTGTATCATAGAGTTGGAAACTGGACCTAATAACTAAGACGCTAGATCAGTATTTGCCAAAAAAAAATTCGACACTACGCCCCCTAACCCCTCCAAATCCCGACCAGAAGTTGTCTGGTTCATTGATCAGTCACCACATTATCGCGTGGACTTTTTGTGTTGGTTCAATTTATCGGCAGCCCGATTGACGCTATGTACGTTATGTCAGACTCACATTTTTGTAAGAATTCTAGGACAGCCACTATTATTGATCAATAATATTGCAAGTGAATTTCTCTTCAAAATCATCATACTACGTTGTGGTGCGATAAGTGTTTAAAACTTCATCATCCTCGCTGTACGGACATGCGCTTTGATGTCTGCTCTTAATTTGCGCTGGATAAGTCTCACTGAATAACTGTTCTATTTGCTGGCAGATTGATCGTTTAGTTAATTAAAAAACTGAATGTTGCGTAACAATGAACTTCTGCGGAAACCATTGGTGACGATTCGATTGAATGCTCATTGTACGACCGCGAACGACGTGATTACATATTCAAAAATATGACTTTAGTCCACAGAGAGAGCTAATAATTTACGGATTGTTCCAAACAGTTTCTCATCGTCCATACCCCCACTTCTTTATTTTCTCACCGTCCCTTCTTATTTCAGCGCCCCCATATCGCCCAATCTGTAGCTAGCGCCCCCTTCGAAGTCGTAAACGCCCCATGCAATATATATTATGGTGATTGTGGTGATTAAGCTTTTCACATGATCTCATCTTTATGTCAGGTGATTACGTACATGTTTATTACTTATATACTGGGTATTTCTGTGTATCGCGCATGTTTCTAGCGGTTTGAGATACAGATTGAGTAACCATTTATTCTGAATCGAAGGACCATGTTGTTGGCCATGAGTTGAACGAACATGCAAAATACATCATATCGCTCTCGCATACGTGGTACTGCTAAACCCTGTAATTAACTGTATAACCTCAGTTTATAATTATCATCCGAAATAGAGGATAGAAGTTGAATCAAATTGGTGTGATGTAATACACTAACCACCTGTACAGCCATGAGATACAGTGCAAAGATGCTCTAATTGTTGATGAGAAAACTATTTTCATTCTATTTCAATCATATACAAGATGGTTGGCTACAACCGGCTTGATTAGTGCGGGTGACGATGTCAAAACCTCAAATGTATGTAGTGAGCTTCCATATAATGCCTCCATGACGCCTGCGACATTTGACTGTCGCGTCATAATTGTTTGACATCGTCGTATGGCTCTTAGGGAATTACAATTGGAAATATTGAACCAATATGGCTCTTTTGTCGAAAAATGTTCCCCATTTCTGGCCTATAGTCGGAATACGTGACTGAGAGCATGTAGACATATGCCATTTGACTAATCCCTGAAATTCATGTCAGACCAGTGACCACCGTTTATTATTAGTAGTGAGATAATGTCTGCTTGTCGTCAACAAAATGTATAGTGAGAACATTTGTAAAACCAGAGGTGGTCAAAGTAGTCACCGTCGCTACTCAAGTAGAAGTAGAAGTAACGCCGGAATTTCTACTCAAGTAGAAGTAGGAGTGGTGGTTCACAAGTAAGTAAGTAAGTAGGTATTCTACGCTTATTTTTGCCTACAAAACTGAAAACTGTCAAGTAGAAGTAGAAGTAGTCTGAAATCGTAACTACTTAAAAAGTAGTGTGAGTAGGAAAAATCTACTTCAAGTACTTCAAAAAGTAGAAGTACTTCGTTACTGACCACCTCTGTGTAAAACTACGTTTGAATTGCTGAGTCATGGACAAGAGCTACACTTTTATTGTTCTTATGCCAGATCCAATATACTGGATGGGATATATATGCTTGAATGATTCATACATATTGGAGAATAACTACTAACATATGAAAAAAGGAAGGATATTTCGAAATAAATAGTTCCATGTTAGTTGCACCGTGAATATTTCGAGCTATTACACAATGAAACAATTTTGCATGCCATCGTGAATAATATGTTTGCATATGTTTAATGGTTATATGAAAGTCATTAAACCATCACCGTGACATATAATTTTCGAAGTAAAATTGTAGTGCTGTTGGAGTCGGAGTCGGAGTTCTGAGAGCAAAATAGTCGGAGTCGGTGCGTTTAAAGATTAGGGAGTTGGATTTGGAGTCGGTGGTAAAATTTACCGACTCCACAGCATTGGAGATTGGTGAGGTGTCTTGGAAAACGTAGGGCCGTAAATAATAATTAGACATCTTCGGATGAACCCGTTGGTATAATGAATTAATTACATGATGTTATTTCGTGGCCTCCTGTCTGCTGTGTCAAAAGATACTGAAATCGCCCAAACGTACTAAACCAAAAGACTCATACGATTTCAAATTGGTATTTCTTCAATGGCAAATAATTTTACCCCACGGGATGCCATTTGTCTTGTGGGATTCAGATTGACAGGACAGGAACATTTGGCGCCAGCCATTTAGGTGCCTATGGACAATTAAACTTGCATGTATTGCATATATTTCGAAGTTTTCGGTCAGCATGAGGGCAACCCTCTTCGTTCAAGGTTTTTCTCGGTTTTTCTCATGACTCGGTAATTCTCATTACGGACAAGCATGCTCTTCCGCGTAAGCGGTGTCCTACAAAAAGCCTAGAAGTGGGTCGCGCAACCAGTCGGCAGTTACGGAATCAAAAATAACGATACCGACCTGGTGTAAATGACCATAGTAGTCGACAAACACCACGAATAAAATTATCAAAAAATACTCAATAATTGATGTTATTTCAAGATACAACTTTAGGCCTCCTTCGAGCTCGCCGCCCCCCAATTGGTTGATTTAGGGTGCAGCAGTTACGGTTCTGAGCGTATGTAGGATATGTCAGAAACCAAGTGATCGACAAGAAATATATAGGCGTTGTTAATGTCCCGATTCGTTTTTGCCGATGTCATCGATGTAATCATGTAGTTTTGAGAGACGTGTGGGTGGCACATATTTGTTAACTCGTGCTACCACAATGAATTCACATTTTCATGTTACAATACCTCTACCTTATGACTAACGTCACTGCTATTGTCGTTAGTCTATTTGCGTTAGTCGCTAACATGTATCTTGCAATTTTGAATGCAGTCATTCTGCGAGTAAATGCTCGACTCCTCGTCCAGATCAACTTTGACTACATTGACGAACTCTGGTAGAAGAGTTACTTACATAACTGCTGTCATCGTGCTAAAGTCGGCACGCAGAGTAGACATATGCGGAATACTGACACAACTCACTCAACGAGCTGCCTTCAATGCCGTCCAATAAACTGATGCTGGGGCGCCCGATTACGTATCAACGGACAACGTTACGCTTATTGGTGAATTACACAGACAGTAAGGGATAATTTAGTGTATTCATGGATTGATGTCAATGGACGGACTGGGGTTCGATAAAGGCAGGATTACATGATGACGGAAGAAAGATGCTCGTTGCGAATATTGGAAATTATTATAATGTGTTTTTGTGTATTTGTAATTAATATAATAATATATGACAGAAAAATTGATGAGCTCACGGACTCTCCCAATACCTGGCGCTGACTCCTGGCCGCGAAGCAAGGGGTCCTACCAATGCATGTGTTACGGGCCATTTAAAGTGCTGGTCGCACATGCTACTATAGGTATTTGATTCTGTTATTTTCGTGCTCTACTTAGGTAGGCACCATACCAATCATAATGTCCAAGTATGACTTATTGGCTGTCGTATCTACTCTATACCTTGTGCTATGTGATCAGCGGCTGTTCAACCTTATCTGCTCTATGAGTATAAGTGGTAGTATCCTCTTATATTCTTCTGCATAACTGATTCTGTGGAAGACGAAATGCATTGGAATCGTATTGCGCATTCGTCGTATATTTTTACGGTTCTACGAAGAAAAATACGTTCAGATCCTTCGCTCATTTTTGTGCAATGTCTTGGCCTTATATCCATGCACCCATGTATTTATACAGCAGAGAAAAACGTTATTCGATCTGTTTATTTTCCACATACTCTTAAAGAATTGTATAGCATTTAGGGAATAAGAGATTAGGACTGAAGTAAAAAAATGCTATATAGTGTAGTTAATTCTGGGGCTGGGCAAAATCGAGTACATGAGTGATTCGATTTTGAATCACGTATTATGAATCGAGTCGAGATTTCGAGTATCACTCATTATGACGTCACAACACAATGTACCATGTCATAGTTCAAATATGCGCCTTTTATGCCACAAGAAAGAACATAATGCCTGTTATCCGTCACATTAAGGATACTTTGGTATTTTTTCGACCGTGCCGATTTCATTGCACTTGTTGACAATGTTGTGGGGTGACCATGACTTCGTAAATGTGTTATTTTCAGTAACGTTCGTAGCTTTGTACTATGCCTCGTATGCTGTGACACGGCCAATCAAGGTTTTAGGGCTTCTTCAGTGGAAAATAGTATCAAGACTATAATTCTCGTTAGTAAATTAAATTTCAGTAGCGTGGAGCGTATAGTTTCAGTACTCCAAAAAAATCGTCTTTCACTATTCGACTCTAATTATGAAAATTAATGCTCGAATCACATTCGAGTACTCGGATCATTGGGCCCAGCCCTATAGTTAATTCAGGTGTTGGTCAGGTTAAATGATGCATATGTATACAGTCGATACGTTTCCACAGAAAACTCTCCATAGTTCCTCTTGTATCTGTAGATGGAGAAATAATTTCAGTCTTCGTATGCTAATGAGGTACCTACGATAATGAATAGTACATAAGGGTTATAACTAGAATTCGATTTTGCCTGTCGCAGAAAGCAATACCCATATATATTTTTTCAAATCATCAAAAAATGTACCGCCACTGGGTAAGGGACGATTGTAACATTTGAGCAACGAATTTCGCGACCCAAAATTTCCATGATTGATTGTTGATTGAGTTCCATTTTAGTTTTTATATCAACTCTTGAGTTGTTGGCNCCTTTATATAAAACTTTGGAAATGAAATATCCACGAGAAAAACACGTTATGTTTAAAAAATACAAAAAGTGTTACAATTGTCCCCGGTCNCTCCTACTTGTAGCACGACCCGTACGTGTGAAAGCATCTCTGCTATAATCTTGGGAAAGTAGGATATGAGTTCAGAGTCTCGAGTACGAAGGNATAGGCTACTTTAACCTCATCATCGACATCATACAAACATGCAAAACCGTGAAAAATGTTGTCATTTGTGACCTTACGTTTTCAATTACTTAGCTTGTAAAGCCTACAAACGGAATAACATCTTTTCCTNGCTTATTTAATTTCAGTTGGTTCAGACCTTNAAAAAAAAATTCCACAAAATATGCTAAGCTAAGGCCTACNCATTTTTAATGAATTCGATGACCTTTTCAAAATGAATTCACAAACGGAACATTAGGTCGAGCCAGTTTGAAATTTCCCTGTTGAATTCTGATGTACTAAAAATGACGTGATTTCCGATATGACATTATTATATCATGCATGCTCTATGACCCACAAAAAGCAACCTTACGGATCACTACTGGTCCACTAGATTANNAATCTATGCCAGTGGTTCTCAACCTTTNTGTCTTCNCGGACCCCTTTCGGAACGTCACGGACCCGCGGACCCCCACGAAGTTTTACTTCAAATTTAGCTCAATCATTGTGCAATTGTCATCTCTGTCTTGTGTAAATGAATACTGTNGGCATNGTGATAAACAGTAACAAAATGACTTTTCTTGCAAATAAGATAATACTATTCATGTGGAACTAGGGTTGACTTCTATTATTTCGAATTTNTGCAACTGCATTTCTTGAAATATACGTGGTCGTGTCTTGAAAATCCTCGCCTTTGATTTGATGTGAACGAGTGCCGAAAATCTATTTTCACAAATATATGTGCTGGCGAATGTAATAATAGCACATAACGCTTCCGGCGACGCATATGGGTATAATCGTAACAAATATAGCATCAAAATTGACAAATGAATNTATAACATAGCCTAGCATTCTAGCAGCTTATCTTGAAGTTATCATGGAAAAATGGTTATGTATATCACAGGATTAAAACANTTTTTGTAAACATTTCGAAGTCGCCGTGATTGACCTTACTCATCCAANTTTTATTTCACAATTCCCAAGATAACATTTCTAAACACCAAAATGTTTGTATCAGTAGGCTATTGGCAATTAAAATGAGTCTGCATAGTGTAAGATATTTCATCTCAGATGGCCATTCTGTTAATTTGAGCTCTGGAGTTTTACTAGTAATGAAGTGAAACTGCCTCGTGATTTTCTCAATTTAAAACAAAATTAGGTTATCAATTATTTTGAGGCTTCGCCGACCGCCTGNAAATGCTTCGCGGACTACCAGGGGTCCACGAAGACCCCTAGGTTGAGAACCNCTGATCTATGCTATAATTCCATNATTATTTTCTGCTGATTACCCGCAAGTTATATAGCCTACTACCAGAGGAAGTACNCAAGTAGTTTTCCTCTACTTCTGGTACTTACTCAAGTAGATCTGATTTATCCACTTCTCTTNCGTAATATTTTGTGATCTACTTACTTACTTTTCGCTATTTTCAGTTNGTCAAGTAGAAGTTATTTATTCCCNCAATAAGAAAGATAGATTGAGGAATTTCGGGGCTGTTTTCACGGAGTACCAACATTTAATATTCATAAAAGTCGAGTAAAGCCCAGAAATTTTGTTGCGCTTCGCGCACAGTAGTTTTGGAGTGACAAATGTGTTTTCACGAAAGTATCAGTGAATATAATTTAGGTAACGGATTGCTTGGTTCCGCTCACACCGCATTGTCGCCCATATCAAATATTTCATCACAGTAAATATGGCCCACCATAACGTTTGGAGCTACCGTTTTGCGATCTAGCAATTACCTAACATATCGTAATCTAGCAGTCAATTACGTGTCTTGCTAATCTGGAAAATCAAGCCTNTTTGAACGTTACACCTGTTTTATGGACAAAAGACATGATATATATTTCCGCTTTTTAGAAGTGGTATNTGTATTTCACTTTCAATTGCGACTTTGANTTCTAATTACTTTCAGTTCTTTTGTCTGCAGCACATACATGCTGAAGCATAAAATCAAGTGTAGTAATGCCTCTATCGTCCGACAATAAAGCTATACTCTAAATATAACTTTTTACGATTCACAATATTTCTTATTAACGTANACTAATCACGCAAAGTGATGAAACCGTATCCGATACAACTTCNACGTATTGCTCTTCGCCAAAACTTGTGGCCTTATAATATGGGGTANGGCGCCAATCCATGATATTCTCTAAAACGGGGTCTACGAGTAAACAAAGGGTTGGTATCGCATTTTCATATCAATACTATAATTTGTATCCCATGTTGCGAAGGAANGCTTATTCTGTCGAAAATTGATACCTCCTGGGATGCATCAATACGAATAAAGCTCTCTTCACCTTCCGCATAGCTCAATTCGCNGCTTTGCGGTCCATTTGCAGTCCATGCGAACGAACTAAGACTGTTTTCAAAACTACTTACTTACACGAGTAGATTCAAAGTCAGTNAGTTCTACTTCTACTTCAAGTAGTTTCGGGTGGCTTTTTGAAGAAGTACTACTACTCGTACTTGAGTAGATTTTTTTCGTCGCTACTTCTACATCTACTTGAGTAGCTGTCGTGACTACTTTGACTACCTCTGCCTACTACATACATAATATATAGACACTGGTTATTTAGGTTAAACGCGTTTAGTCCGCTGGAGCCGTCATATAGTTAATAAAATTCCAAACTTACATCGAGGTCGTAGTAAATCTCTAAAACATATAGTTTCAAAGATCTACCTTATTATTGCCATGCCAAACGACCATCCATGATCTGAGCCTGCAGTTTGACAGGCGTTATAGAAAGTAATGGGTCAGGATTGTCAAGAATGAACCTCAATGCGGCTCTAGTGTATTCGCAATAACCCTCCGCTTCGACCCTTGGAGATGTTGAAAGTTTGCTGAATATAATATATATATATAAGTACGTTCAATAAAAATAACTATTCATTTACTAACTCTTTGAGTTGTTGGCACGAAAGTGACAGCAGGTGTGGTATGTCATCAAACTTCCTTCTGTAGAAGAAAGACTGCAAAACGAAGCTTTGGTCTTTGATGCTGTTGCAGAAAGGATTTACAAAGCGTCAAAACTCATCACGCTGTAGGATTTTGGAGATAGTCTATGTCAGATGTGGGCAACCTTTTTGCCAATCACGGTCGAATTTCGATTACTTATGCAGCCTACGGCAATGGGCATAGCCGCAATGAACTAACTGGACGCAAAATACCAATGTTAAACAGTCCATGTCCATTGCCGGTGAACTTTTCGAACTNTTCTACTCACCGAAATCGCGAGTGGCAATGCTATAAATAATCACTGAGAAAAATATGGTAACCCTAACTANTTACTATCAAATATTTATCCTTTCTCAGCCAATGTGATCAGATTCACCGGTAAAGTTGATAGAGGGAATACCTTCGAAAATTTAGGGGAAATTACAANTGATAATGCATAATGCTGTTATTTCTTNACCCCTCATCAGGATTGTCGGTAGAGTGCAAATATATTAGAATCGCCCAAATGTACCANAAACAAATTTCCTTCGTGAGGACCACACGANTCCGATTCCGGCTCAGATTGCAAAGNGCCCTACTATATTAAAATCGAGGAAAGAAGTCGCATTGAATCGCGCGGCGCGTGAAAAAATTCCACGATTAATTTAAATCTCTCAAAAATTCGGGAGTGAATTCGTAATTTCAATATGCATGTCGACGGCCACCAGCACATACTAATTGAATTACGTGTCGGCGGCCNCACAAATTTCTATTTCTATACGGCCGCNGATTGCCCGACCCTGGTCTGTATCAATCGATCATGTGCAGAACAAATACGAAACGGCCTCTTGTTTCGTTGCCTTTTTCTATGGACTATCTCATCACTATAGACCAGGGGCAGGCATCATACGGCCCGCGAAGGGATTTTGTCCGGCCCGCCGACTCTTACATGGTAATGTGGCCCGTGGACTCAGTCTGCCGATATTCCCGACAACTTGCTTACTAGGTCCAATTTCAGTGACTGTATGCTATTATATACGTGTATGCGCGCTGCGCAGGGTGCGAGATAGTGGATCTTACGCGTAAGTTCGTCGAAGCGAGAAGACTTGCATTNTCGGCATTNACGATGTACTCAACCCTAATGNCGTTTGTGGTAATCGTGGTGTTTGTNGACTACACTGATCATTTACACCAGGCTGATATTTCTTATTTTTGATTTCGTAACTNCCNACATNTAGCACGGCCCACTTCTAGGCTTTTGTAAGACACCGCTTATGCNGGTGGTTGTGGACTCAAAACGGGTCGAGGGCCACTAGTCAAATTTCGTAGAGGACGCCGGCCACGTGAATTCAATATCGAGATTAATTAGGCCATACAGTTGAACAACGACGCTATCTCGTCACCTACTCAACCCCAGTGAATTGATACCTTTGTAAATTTGGGGTACTGGACTTATCGAGCGCCTTAACATCCNAATNAAGGTTTGCACCGTGTGTTGATTGATCAGAGAGAGCCAGACATGGTGGCGCCTGTATGACAACGCTATTCTCAAATCCACATTGTCTTCGTCATTATCGGCGAGAAATGGCAGTGAAGTGACGTTGCTGTCGTTAAAATACATTCATTAAATACGAGTTATTCCTTGTATATGTGGATAAATGGGCGAATAAATCGATTCAGCAATCCGGCCCGCCAAGTACTTAATTTTCCTATATCCGGCCCGCCGACTGGAGAAGTTGCCCGCCCCTGCTATAGACAGTGATATATATACAACATATATGTTTACGATTCGAGAAAACTCACACACCGTATTAGTCCTAATGAATTAAGTCTGGTATACAATAAGCTATTCACAAAATTTGGGGTCGAGCAGGACTAAGTAACGGCGAACGCGAGACTTCTATCTATTTCTATTGGTTTACTGAGCACCAAAGTCCTGAGTATAAAATATAAAATCATTTTGGGTTCGCTGTTTAGGGGGTAAGTGGCGCGAACATTTTTGGTGTGCTGCCAGTTCAAGTATGTTTATGCGTCCGTTTCATTATTAACTTAGGCGGCTACAAACCTGTATATATTCGGATATTCCGGCACATTTGTCATCCATCTCGCACCTCTACGGGCAATGACAGGTGCTCTCGAATCACCCACAAACTGCGCTGGCACGACCTCGCCGGTATCTGCGTCGCAAACTGCTCCGCCTATGATCCACGAGTCATAACTTTCGAGCCCATCATCTTCCAACTGCTTGGTGTTCCATTTTGACGAGGANAACAACGTCAAGTTGAAAGTTACANTTGGAAGTCCTGAGATACATGTAAATTATTACCNTCCGTACGTATACAGCTTGATATCCCATGATACGGGATACGATCATTTCTCGCAGAAATTCGANTAAACTATGCAATNTAATANTCGTTTTNCAGATGGCCGACTGCCGAAAATGCACCTACATCAAGGGTGGGTAATCATAAATATTTTTCCAGGGGTCAAATGAGAAGCAGGCGGGTCGGGCCAAAAGTGTCCACTTTATTCTGCGGCATATTAATTTTAATTCTAAATTGAAAGCAGTGAATAACATTGTTAACACAANCTGCTAAATGAATGTGTTAATATTAGGCAAATCTTATCACGTTAACTCCCATAAACTGAATTTTTNGAATAACANAAAGNTGGNCTTGGTCGCTTCATACCGAGCTGTGTGTAGCTTGGTGAAATAGTCTTGTTGTTTTGCTAGCTTCGCTAGCTGCGGTCTCTTTAGCCTCAGCCGAGTGATTCAATGATGTTTTCCTCCCTAATGCGTACTCAAATTATACTCCATATACCTGGCGACCTGCGAATCAAGAACTAACAAGACGGGTTCACCTCCAGTAATCATATATAATATATGATATATTTAGTACTCCAAATCTTCTTGAAATTCTTTCCACCNTTTTTTTGACACACCCNTTCATCGTTTATGAGTGGTGGTGATGACCGCTAATCACGTGCACTGGTTGACTTGTTNTACAAGTTAGGGATTATGAAACATGCAACGTTTAGTTTAAACCAAGGGTTCTTAACCTTTTTCCTTAAGCGCCCGATTTCAGAAATTGGCATTGGCTGGCGCCTCCTAACCCATGTTNAAGAGTTGTACTAACGACGATGCGGTATGTCGAGGCCTAAGTCTGAGCGCTATTGGCGGGTTTGAGCGGTGCTATTGGGAATATCACAAGCTTGAATTGCACGCGATAAATTCTCAATAAATTCGGTAGGCTACTATTTTCGTTATCAAATCAAGTTCTCATGACAACTGTTGGGTACGGATTCATATATTGGCTCCGAGCTAAATGTAGCCTACACATCCGGATTTCGCATCTGCAATTGGCGATTGGGTCATGATATATTGTGTTTTGTTTATTGCTTATTCTACTGGAAAAATACCTCCAACTCTCAATAGTGGTATATAACGAATTCTCGAGATTTCGAATAGCAGTGTGCTGCAAGATACAATAGGCTACCTCGTTCGACACATTTGTCGGGAAAATCCTTATCTAGTATGATGGAACTATCAAGAGAGACATTGCAATATA
Organism: Botryllus schlosseri; assembly: GCA_000444245.1. Lineage (NCBI taxonomy): Eukaryota > Metazoa > Chordata > Ascidiacea > Stolidobranchia > Styelidae > Botryllus > Botryllus schlosseri. The sequence continues at coordinate 2,097 of ATSW01013351.1, read as the reverse complement.
AAAGGTCACGCATGAAGCAATACATATCTACAATCTACATTCTACATGAATTATAGAAACCTGCAAGTTTTTTGAAAAACTGCTTACATTGTCGGCAAATTTGAGATGTTTGATAGAATTTTAGAAAAGTACATTTTCAGCGAGATCTCAGCGATATATAGATCTATTGTTCTACCATATAACTTTGTATTCATATGAGAACAAACCTTGACCAACTTCACCATCAGTACTGCAATGTCATTATGCTTCGGCGCACCTATAACGTTCCAGCGCCCCCATATCGCCTCCTAAGTGTTTCCGTTCCCTTCGAAATCCAAATCGCTCGTAGGGGGCACTGGCGACAGGGCTAAGAACCACTGGTTTAAACTATAAAAGACAGGTCGTCTACTTCGTAATGTTACAATGACAACAAACAAGGCTTGAACTACGTGAAACAGTGATTGGTTAATTGGTAATTTGCTTTAATAACTTTATTTGGAATCCTAATTACGCACACGGCGTACGTAGGCTAGGTAATCACGGTTCATTATTAAACAGGATTCAAAGTAAAATCATTTACGGTTCAAGTCAAACAGCATATGAAGTCAGTCCATGCACTGACCTTGAATAATAGGCTGAGCACTGTTTTTCAGTGTTCGATAATATGCCTCTGTTTTAGGCCTGGGGGTGAACTACAGTTTATAAGGTGCAACTATTTACCAAGCGGCGGGCGGTAGAAGTCGAAGTCTTTCAGAAGATGAACTGAGAGAAGGCGGGATAGATCTTGCTTATCGGTGAAGCCTCCAACGATTTTTAGATCAAGTTCTGAAATGGAATGACTGGCAATTATACCTTGCTCATACTAACTGTAATAGGCCTACTAGCTATAATATATGTTATGATTCGAAAATAATTTCGGATTAAAGGATTCATCATATCAATATAAATTCACTGCGTGTGTGGTGACTATACCTTCCACTCTTGGGCGTTCACGAATACTTCTCCAGGAGATAAAAAAACTTGCTCTTAATTCTCGCTACCCGAGCATTTTGTGAGCAATGTGCAAGCAATCATGCGAAAAATACTATATGGCAATTTCTCGCGAAAGGCACATATGGCCGTCAGTAGAAGCATATGAACAAATCAAGACTAATCCTCTCGACTTGACCATGATTTTGAAGTGAGAAAAAAGGGTAGGCGGCATCGACTGCGCAGTTTTTCGCTATTACAGCGATTGTTAACGTCAATGTCGATTTTCATATGGGAGTTCGGTTTGGTGGGATTGCATTTCAGTATCTAACAATGCAACTCTAATTACAGGATTAAAATAAGTTTAATTTCGTTATTTTACAGATACAATGGTGATAGTAATAGAAATTAACTTAGACCGGAAGTTCACACTATTTGCAGAACACTGCATCATGAAGAAATAAGGCAGCTGTCGAAATTTGGAGAAGCGTTACGAAATCACGACGTAACTCTACTTTGTGGTCCCCAAAACCGAATTGAGCGGTCAAGCGCGAAGGGGGCCCTGAATTATTTCCAAAATCAACATAAAGTTTGGAGTATTTTACTGATGATTTATTGAACTTGAAAAAGTTATTCGCGTTTTGCGCCAATGAGCACTTTTAAAATGTCTACTATCATATGTAGGAACCCCTGGGATCTGTGGCAGAATGTGACGTCACAATTCTAGTTTCAACACACGACATTTTCGTAAAGATGCAAATTTGTTGGTGTACATTGGACAATACTTGAGGGGCGAAATATATTTTTAGACGCGAAAATAGCAGATTGCCACACCATGTTACTTGAAAAATATACCCCTGACTACATTCGAGTATGGACGCTGCATATTGAACAAATATATATACACAATCTGTCTATCTTGATTGATAGATCGATAACCTGTATTCTTGAACCCGCTTGTTTAAGTTAGCATCAATCCGGATTGATTGCTTTTGATTTCTGGTATTTAAATCGCCATTTTCGAAATGAGTATAGCAAAGTGTCTTTTGCCTCTGCGCGAATGAAATTTGAATCCACACATCAATCAATCAATCAATCAATCAATCAATCAATCAATCAATCAATCAATCAATCAATCAATCAATCAAT
>ATSW01013347.1:0-13907 GCA_000444245.1 Botryllus schlosseri | reverse complement strand
AAATGTCGCGTGGATAATTCATCCACGCTGAGTTCGTATGAAGTAACTTCCGCCATCCGCTACTTTCTTCCTTCCCGAAATATCTGCGAATAACACACCCCTAACCCCATAGGTCTGCAGTCTTGACCCAAGGCATTACAGAAAAACTCACTCCAGGCAACGTTAACAAAATCAATAGCTCGAAAAAGGTGAACCATTGCAAATTTCATTTTTGGTGTCTCGCCTGGGCGTTCGTGAAATGGGAAACTATTTCAAATTTAAACGGCAGAATCAATGCAGCGATATATTTACATATTGCTCGAGCACGGTCGTGCTTGGCAGGATGGCGGGGGTAGTTGAACTTATTGTTTCATGCCATTGTGGCATAGATAGCAGTGAGATGCAGACTCAGCCCGTCATATTGCTCTTTGTTATGCAAATCAAAGAGAATAAAATCATAACTAAAAGTAGTATAACGCATGTTTTTAAATCATCCCTTTACATTTTACGCAATGTTCGATAGAAGTTGCAGTAAAATTGACATGAAAAATAGAGAAAAGTTGCACTATAAAATCGCTCCAAATAGCTTAGAACATCATAGTTGGCTACATAGATTCCCGGTATCTAGGAAGCTGTCGGAGGCTGTAAAAAAAGTTGTAAAAGCTGCAAATACTTGCCCTAATCATTACTATACAAATTATCCAATACACCATTCTCTATAGAAATCAAAACTAGATGGCTACAATGAATGAGTCAAAAGTAGTATATGATTTAATAATTTCACAGATCGCTTTCCGCATTTGAAGTACAATTTTCTATTCGTTGATGATAATGAGTAGGGCTGTCGCTTATTCCGCCGCATCTGAAATGGACCATGGACTCAATCGGTGTGCCTTGCGGTAGCGTATTTTCGCATTTCATCATTTTCCTTCCTTCACCAAGCTACTCTGCAATATCGCCAATGAAGGTAGCGAGGCGCAAAGTATAGATGTGCAATTGCAATATGTATATTCAAATTTTCAATGAGAACCAATTTGAGTCAGAAATGGCTGGTCTGCTATATCGTGTTAGTACTTTCTTATGCTGTCATCTATTCTACTTGAATGTGAAAAATGATATATAATAGGCTACTCCCCGGATAGATTCATGTACTAAAAATTTAAAGCGATTTCATTTACCTCTAATTTCTCCCGACCCGCTTTGCCGTAATGCAGGCATATCTCAATGATATTTAGGTAAATATCACGATTCCCACGCTGTTAAAGTTGACCTTCTGATAGGCGATATGGACATCATATCACAGGTTATAAGCGTTTTCAGCAAATAATTGACATGTAGCGTCTACGCTCATCTTTCCAAGAGGNATGTCGAGCATGCTGCTATCACTTGCGTCTGCTGTTGCGTGATATATCTGCGATGCAATGCATAGTTTGATGAGATAGGTTGATAAAAGGTATTACACGTATATTAGACGTCATTTTCCAAAGTCGAAAGCTTCCATAATAGCTGTATCCACCTGAGAAACTAATTCAGCATGAGTTGAGTATTAGCGCCAAAATGGATGCAAAGTTCAAAACTACCTACACTGATAGGGGAAGCGAGTGGCGCAGTTGGTTAAACACTACAGTCACGACACCAATGGTTACTGGTTCGAGTCTCTGCCATGTTTCTATGTGTCGGAGGTTTATCTGGGCTCCTCATCGCCGATCCCGCTGTACATACAGCGCCTTGAAAAGCCCATAGAAAGAGAGAGAGCCGAACTCCCGAAAGATGGCATCAAAAGACTAAGTTGCGGGCGCATGAAAATCGAGAGAGACTGATGGTGGAAGAGCGCGTGCATGGAAGTCGTCCGTAATCTGACGAAAAAGACCGTAAAAGACCGTTGAAATTACTGAAATTGATGTACTGGGCGCAAATGACCTTATAGGCGATAAGCGCCAAAAATTGTTGAAATACACACACACACCTACACTGATACTGTGATAAATTGATAAAAGATATTGATAAAAGAGATGCGCACTAATCTAAATTCTACATTCTATTTTGCCCTACTAAATTTGGGGAACACGTAAGTTCGTTACAAAAGCTGTTGAAGTGGAAGATCTCTAAGATTACAATCACAACCACAGTACCCACTATATCAGTGGTTCTCAACCTTTTTATCTTCGTGGACCCCAAAACGTTTTACTTCGAATTTAGCTCAACTATCGTGCAAACGTAATCTGTTTGGTGCAAAATATTAACAGTAGGCCAGTGATAAAAACAGCAACAACATGTATTTTCTTGAAAATAACATAATACAATATATGTCAAATTTGAGTGAACCTTTCTTTTTTGGAGGCGAATTCTGTAGCTGCATTCGTTAAATACACGATTGTGTCTTGAAAATCGACATCTCCGATTTGATTTGCAAGAGTGCCAACAATCCACGATTCCGACGTCATCTTTAGGTATGATCGCAACATATAAGGCACCAAAATTTGTGAATGAACATATACCGTGCAGCCTAGACATTTCNATCTAGCAGGTCATCTTGAAGTCATATGAGATGGTGGTAATGTAGCTTATATTACAGGATAAAATGGACCTTTGCAAACATTTGAAACTCACCCCGTTTCACCTTAGTTTTTTTTTTCCGCAAACCCCAACGGAACATCTCGAAACAGCAATATGTTTGTATCAATAGACTAATGGCAATTGTTTGCACAGTAGGATTTCCATCTCAGACGGCAAATCTGTTGGTTTCAGTCTTGAAGTTTTAGCAGTTAGAAAGCTAAATTGCCTCGTGATTTCCCTAATTNAAGGAAATACAAATTAGGTTATCGACCATTTTGCAAATTTACAGGTTTTCGCTGTTACGCAATACACATCACACTAACATTTGTAGTAGATTCGATTATCACCGGATCACGTGCAGCTTCAAGTCGCAATTATTGTAATTATAATCGTATCCATAAATATTCATTCTCAATAACGCTATTCTTCCATGTGCTACATGCCACGTCTTTTTGTCATATATTCTCCCTTCCTCTCTGATCCAAAATTATATTGAACAAATGTGCTCGGAGAGGTTACTGTATCATTGTCTATAGCAATGCTGCCTACTACCATATTGACTTGCGTTATAGTTGGGGTTTCAGACACATGGNCCGCGGGCCGCATCCGGCCCGCTACACGATTTCATAAGACGATTCTGAGAAAAGGCTGCAATATGATGTACATTCCTGATAAACGTTGAGAATTTTAGTACGAAATACTCTTATTAAATATTCCCGTAAGACAGAAAATTTTGGGTATGTTCATAGTCCACATTATAACAGTGATGTTATTACGATTTCACTGTAATGGCCATCAGCAAGAAGTCCCTACCATGGACACTCTAAATTCGGGAACGAAAAAGTACACATTGAGTTTTGTGGAAAAGTAGACCTAAGCGTAGTTATTTACAGAAGNGAAAATTCCAGTTAGAGACCGGTATGTGCAGGTTACATGGTGAANATTATTGTTGCACAAAGATATATGGGGTGCCACTTCATTCTCGCTTATGACTTAACAGCTCCTCAACTTCCGAAAAAAGCGATATAACTTCCGAAAAAAGCGATATAATAATAATAAACTAACAGCGGTTCTCAACCTTTTTCACCTCGCGGACCGGTGAAATTTCAAAAGATATTTGGCGGACCGGTGGACCTTTAAAATTGAAATCAACCCAATATGTAATGTATGCAGCCGTTTTTCAGAAAGAGTGGTACTAGAGCAGGGGTGAACATGTGAACAACCGTTTTTCTATTCACGGCCACATTTCGATAACATATTTTGCATATGGCCGTGTCCCATAACATAGTCATGATGAACCAGCTGGACGCGAAATACCCATGTTGAAACTGACCATGTCAATTTCTGGTGAAGTCCGGACTAATTTAATTTTTCATGTCGTCTTACTATACACACCGAAATCGCTGCATAGTGATCATGTTATGCATAAAGTAATGGTTATGGTCGCGCGAATCGCAATTTTTTTAACGTAGTCTCACATATTACTATCAAATATATATCCTTACTCAGTCAATGTGACCAGACTCATCGGTAGAGTTGATGCTGGCAGTGTTCTCGAAAATTTGGACTAATTTATAAATGATGATGCATCTTCGGGTGGGCCAGTTGTTATTATAGTCACTTTGTTGCTTGTTTTTATTTCTTGACCTCCCATCAGGATTGTCGGTCTAGTTGTAACATATTAGAATCTCCCATACGTACCAGAAATAAATTTCTTTCATGATGAGCGCACGATTCTAAGTTGGTACTTCCATATCTTGTGCATCATTATCCACCACTGTTCGCATATGTACTGTGGGGCTCCGATTGAAAACGCCGCTACGATTAAAATCGAAAAATGAAGTCGCATTGAAACATGATTAGCGCGGAGAAAATTTCAAGATTAGGTAAAATATACCGGAGATTCGGGAGTCAATTCATAAATTCAATTATTTTGTCGACGACGGCCAGCAGATACTATACTTGAATTACGTGTCCACGGCCGCACAAATTTACCTTTTGCAGCCGCAGGTTGGCCAGCCCTGTACTAGAGAGCTACATTTTGATGGTTTTGTTCGTATTTAACACTAGAAAGAACAAGTGGCTTTTTTGACGCATTTTCATTTTTGAAGAGCTGGCATTCAGTCAAATCCTTTGCTGTTCGGCTGAAACTTCTTGACTTTTATTTATTTTATGTAGGCCACTCATCTAGTACAAATAAAAAAGTTATACACATAACTACCTAGAACTACCGAGTGGCTTTTGTGACGCATTACAGTTTTTCTACCTTAAGGCATTGCAGTTTCATATTTTGGAAAGTGTTTATGTATCTGCTAAACTCAGAAATGTAGTTTGTAACAACAGAACTTTGTTAATATTGACTTGGGGTAACTGTGTTAGCAACAACATCCCTTGTAATAGAAGGCCGTGGATCTTCCTCGTTGAAATGCCAGTAAATAATTGGGGTAAAATGTCAGATNGTGNANGCTGCTGCTACCAAGTATNTGTACANGGGNGTCTCATATTTAGGCAAGGATAGGACAGGANACCNCTTCNATAATCNATACATTTGNCAAGCANATAGTAATGTGAAGANTCTGNTGTATATCCANCTTGAAANAATGTTACGTGNATGNGGCTATATACGCTTGGAGAAGCAAACGAAGNCCCAGTTGNCACNATTGTCAAAAGTTGCTTGAAGCTACCCAGGACCAGAAGAAACACAGGCAGCTTCATGTAGCCACACCTTGTTGATAAGCGTAATGGCAAGATGCCAGTGTAGAGATCGAAGTTGTNTACATAGATATTGACTACACTCCAACCGGAGGTAACTGTTTCCTTCNGAAACAACACAAACAAGAAACNAGTGACGGTTAAATGTAATAACGAAACAAAACCAGGGGGATANTATTGGCCAGGTTNNAAAGGCAGTATTCTATGAGGGTACCAACAAGTCGACGATGGTCCGTGCATGTTTTCTTCGAATGTGAATGATCTTCTACTTGCCAAAATGCCGATACTATTTAAAAATATGCAAATCGAAGATTAGTTGCAAGATAGCATTATGCAAATCTTATCTTATAAGCTTTGTGATATGTCAGCAATAACCAAGAATGGTGATGTGGCTAAAGCGGATCTGGAACTACTCCAAATTTTTGAAGAACGTGCTCAAATACCAAATGCGCACCAGAACAACACTCATATGTAACACCAAAAAACGGCGATTTTTCATATAAGTGTTGCACTAAGGTGTGTCTAAAATATTGCAAGTAGATGTGAGCGCAATAGACAATGGTTTCTGATGCCGTTTGTTACGATTTGTGCTGATTTTTAGCTCCGTTGAATGAATTTAATCGAAGAAAATCCAACATGCGTCAAAAAGCCACAAGGTAGTTCTAGGTAGTTCGAAGTTCCGGTAGTTCTNGTGTAAAATATGTTTATGGTGGTATTCGTGTGATTGCACGGTAGTGTCTGCTGAGTCGAAGTAAAATCGACTTGCTCGGATAAACATAGACTAATTTCGCGCCCAATGCCGTGAATTATAACAGACCGCGCCAACTCGGAAAATATTCTTCTCTACGAGAATATCCAGAGATGAAGCGGTTTGCAGTAGGACCAAGCACCTTAGTGTCGAGATATCTTGCTCGTTTCCCACTGCTACCATAGACGTTGCCTAATACGTGTAAAATGCACCACACGAAACCACTGGCAACAGCGATACCAGGCCACCCACAAAATTAATGAATAGAACACGAATGATCAATGATCATACTAATTGCGCGGTTTAGCGAGTCACCGGAGGCAGCTTGGACTTNAAGTCAAATCGATCATGTTCACGTTACCTCAGTAAGTTCTGCATCAGTTTAAAATTCAACGTTTTAGTATTTTACCAATGGATAAGCCTTCAACATCTTGCATCTAAAAATTAAGGTATAAAATCCTAATATAGCTGGCGGACTNTGANTGGCGGTTGAGAACCACTGAACTAAATTACAATGTCCGTGTTAACAGTTAAATCTCGTGTATTCCGCATAACGCATACATAGGACTATTGCCAGATTAGATTACTACTAAAACAAAGCAATCACAGCAATATGCAAACGTATATCGCCGGTAAAGTCACGGTTTTAGCAACCTATATAATTGTATTCAACCGAGCAATCATCGTGATTTGCCAATTCAATTGTTTGCGGATAAGCGTGGTATTAGAACAGCTGCTTTCGGACCATCGTCGAGTGCGGAGGTCGTTAGCGAGTAATCAGTGGCATCCGACGTGTCGTGTAGACAGACTNGGTGCGGTGATTTAGCCGTTTCACCTCGGAGTGTNNTGCCGTATTATACTGGAGTTTATATGGGCTTAGAATTGACATGGTGAGGGTAGTTAACGAATCCTTCCCTGCCTACATAGGTAGGCAAGATGAAGGGAATTGGGACATCCAAGAGGCGGTCTGAGCATCGCATCTCATCAGATGGTGATGATTCGAATCCGACGACCTCTCGCGTAGTAATACAAAAACCCAATGCGGGAATTCGCTAATGTTGCAAACACGCCTTGTAGTATAGCGCATCCGTTGCATCGGCCGGGCCCGAGGCAAATATCGGCGCAAATAAACAGAATCGTAACTTATCGAGCATCCAGCAGATAGAGAGCAGCTTAGATATTCTAATCTCTGGTACACAAAGAAAAATGACGCATTGTCACCCTGCTCAAGTGAACAGGGCTCTTAACGCAATGATAGGCAACTACAAAAGTATCAAACCTCTCCGATCAGGGGAGTTGAAGGTAACGTGTCATTATCAAAAAAAAATAAAGGAATTGCTATCGTGTGACAGTATTAAAGATTCGGTAACGAAAACTAGTATCCCAGTGAAGACCACGCCACTCGCTTAGTCAGCAAGTTCGTAATCAAAAGTGTCCCTCTGGAAATCACAGAGGAAGAGCTACTAGCTAGTCTGGACAAACGTCGTATTCCTGAAACGATTGAAAATGAGATCAAAAACAGGATTGGTGAATAAATAGTCTCTCAGTCCTCGCCGGCTTCAGCGGTAAAGAGGTTCCAAATCATCTTCCATTTGGCTATCTTCGTTTCCCTACCAAGCGATATAATCCTCCGCCAGCCAGGTACTTCGATTGCAACAGATATGGACACGTTGCACAATCTATTCGTTGTAAAACTAGCTGCTCAAAGTGTGGTAGCAAGAAACACAAATATGAGGCATGCACTAACGAAAGAAAGTGCATAATTTCTAACCAATTACACAGTGCCTCTTACGGTGACTGTCCCGCATATAAAGAGGAAGCAAAAATACAGATTTTGAAAGAGACGTCAAACTTATCCTTCCCTCAGAGATGNGTANAAGAGACAGCGTGCGCACCCGGTCTGTTATCGGAGTCACCCAGAGTAAGTATCTTATGCACAAAAANTGTCACGAGAAGCGAATAGCAGTGTGAACAAAATCCGCAGACCGATTATCACATCCGCCCCGAATGACGGCGATTTACGTTACTTCAATGGGACGTCATCTGACCACTTCACAACATCCGAGGCCGTTAGCCCCCTGCGAACGAGCCTGGCCTCGGTCATACAAACCAGCTTGGCCCGATCAGTCTTTTGGCCCTCGTGGCCGAAATAGTGCAGGCGCTGCTTTCCGCCTCTAGAGAGGTAAGCGCTAACGTATTTGACACAGTGGTGCATGTTGCCTCCAAGTTCCTGGGACATGAGATCAATTTCAGTGCACTGCAGATAATTTCAAGTCCTACCAATAGAGAAATTGATGAAAGCCAAAATGAGCCTATGGATNAAATAGCTNGACATGTCACCTAAACACCTTGCAATACTACAGTGGAACTGTTTAGCCGCCTTCGTTAGAGAAACGATAGCTCGAGGGTGGATACCTCGATTACGTCACGATGTTTCGAGCTTATGTGTATAAAGGTCGAGAGATATACATTTTGCAACATAAACATAGCTNCTGCTTATAGACTGGAGGAGGACGATCTTGCGTTCCATGACAGCCCGAACGATAGTAGTGGGTGACTTTAACGCACATGATTGGTCATGGAGCCACCGTACAAATCAATGTGGCGTTAAACTGTACGAGGCCTTTGATGCAAACTACCCAGTCCTGCTGAATGCATCATGTCCAACAGGAATCAACCTTTCTGTGGATGCTATCCACCGGTGGCCACTCCTTGACCTCGCCATCACGTCACCAGACATTTCAGTTAGATGTCACACTGAAGTGACGTTCAGTTTGATGTCACACTGAAGTGACGTAACACCTTGTCGGAAGCGATCACCATGTTGTTCTCACGTATTGTCATGGCGGAACGGCTAGCTCTTCTATAGAACCACAGAAATGAGTGTTTCAGGAAAGCAAATTGGACGGATTTCTGTAGTCATGTCGACACGAGAATAGCCACCGAAATGTCAGACGGCATTGAGCAGCTGAACTTCTACATAACCAGATGCATCGTCCAGTCCGCATAGCTTTCAATTCCTCGGTTGCCTAACTCTGCAAAAATTCCGGTATTACGNTGGGATGATGCCTGCAATAGAGCTGTCAGACGAAAAAAAGCTGCATATCTTAAAATGAAAAGAACGTTCAGCATGGCCGACGTCTTGAAATTGAAGAAACTGCGCGCTGAATGCCCAAAAGTNATACTATCTGCTGAACGACAATGTAGGGAAACTTTTTGCGAGTCGATGAATAGGCGANCAGGAATCTCTAAAGTGAGGAAAGAGATAGCCTCCAACTCTTGGGCCGTCTGCAATAGATCAATCCAGTATTGGGCCGTCTGCAATAGATCAATCCAGTACAACGACACCACGCTGAGCGATGATAAATCTAAATCCGAAGCATTCTCCACCGTAATTTACATGATCAGCAGCAACTCTAATCACTCAACTGAATTCATCCAGGGGAAATCTGCTTTCGACAAAGATAATATCATCTGAATTCATCCAGGGGAAATCTGCTTTCGACTAAGATAATATCATAACTCCCGACATAGGAAGTGGTAATGATATGTCCATAAACAAGCCTTTCACTGTCCCTGAAATGTCCATAAACAAGCCTTTCACTGTCCCCGAATTGAAAGCTGCTATTNAGTCGCGTTAGGTCTCTCCACTCCTGGCCATGACTCGATAAGTTAATTTCAGATGCTAAAAAACCTTTTCCCAACAANCGACTCGTCAACTACTGCAAAGGGGCAGCTACCAAAGTGCTGGAAACATTCTATACTGGTTCCAATTATTAAGTCAGGCAAAAATAGCACCGCGGTAGAATCATACCGACCTATATCACAGACTAGTCATATTTGCAAGATTCTAGAGGTGATAGTTGCAAGGAGACTGCGTTGGTTTCTTGAGTCGAATAAACTTTTGAATGTGTCACAGTCTGGGTTCCCAGAAGGTCGGAGTACGTTGGATCATAGCCTTACGCTCCGTGACGATGTATACAAGGCCATCAACAATCAACGTTCAACGTTGGCCGTGTTTCTAGATATTGAACGGGCCTATGATATGGTGTGGCGCCACGGATTGTTGTCTAAACTATCGAAATTGGGTATCAAAGGTCATATGTTGGGGTGGCCTAAATGTTTCCTCAGTGAGAGAACCTATCGAGTTCTTCTTGAAAATACTTTCTCTGATGTGGGGACCCTAGGAAATGGCATACCTCAGGGCAGTGTACTTATAGTCCTTCACTAATTGCTGTGATGGTGAACGATATAGTCCTTCACTAATTGCTGTGATGGTGAACGATATCATCCCCATTTTACACGGAAGTATAGGCGTCTACGCCGATGATTGCGCAATGCGGGAGAGTGGTCCATCCATTACCCGCATTACAGCATCCATTCAAATGTGTCTAAAATCGTTCCAGGAGTGATGTAATAAGTGGCGTTGCTCTCTCTCAAAATCAAGTCAGTGGACATGCTCTTTACCCGAAAGAGGATTATCCCCGAGGTATTATACCCGAAAGAGGATTATCCCCGAGGTATTATTGTGCGTTGACGGAGTCGACATCAATTTGGTTGAGAAGTTTGAGTACCAATCTTTCGTACAAATTCCATATTGATTGTGCTGTTTAGAAGTGTAGTCGGTCGATCAGTATGCTGCGTGCACTTCGTGGTACGAACTGGGGATGTAACAAATCGTAAGTATTACAGTTACACAGGTCTCTGATCAGGTCTCTCATTGACTACGGTATGGCAGCATACTACTTCTCTCCAAAATGCCATTAGAAAAAGATCGAAGTAGTGCAGAACAAAGCATTGCGTTAATGTTGTGGAGCAATGCGCAGCTCCCCTGTTTGTGCGTTACAAGCAACATGCAACGAACCCCGTCTTCACATTAGACACAAATATCTGTGTATGGAATTATCGCTGTTACCTACTCAAACTAAATGCAGATTAACATTCGGCGCTTGGGCTATTGCAAGATTCATCATGGCACGAGATATATGGGCTAATTAGACCTAACGTTGTCACGTATAACATTTACTCCAACGTCCCGTTGTTTCGGAAAATTTCAGTGGAGACAACCCCTTTTCCATTATCAACTTCCGTGGATGGCCCGCCCACCAATCGTCAATACGCAACTGCTACGTTTACACCCAAAGAATGTTTCTCAAGATGTTATGAAAGCATGTTTCCACGACTATATGTTTGAATGCCACGAACAGAGCTATCGAGATATATAAAGATGGGTCCAAGACCCCAATAGCAACCGCTCACGCTTTCTATATCCCCTCTCGTTCGGTATCGGTTAGTATAACTTTTACCATTCCGTATTTCATGTTGCACTTTTAGCGATTCATCATGCATTTTCCTAGGTGTCAGATACTGGATGCAACGAAGAGAAATATGTGATGCTTTCAGATTCGCTTAGTGTGCTCAATACGATATCCAACCCTCTCACGGCGCCGACAGATATATTCAGCAAGTTTTTCCCCTTGTTTGAGCGGGTAACTGAAAGAGGTATGGACACGGTTGCCATCGACAAAGACCCATATAAGGACAGTCGAAAAATTATATTAGTATCAAAAGCGATTTTGTGCATACTTTGTATTTGTACGATCCGTGGCATATAACATTCCATACTTTTCGCAAGAAACAGCCTGCTCTTGCAACTCCTCATTATTAGAAAGTGCTTCATTGATCTCACGACAGCTCAGAGCTCAGGTCTAGGTTTACCTTCACTCAGGGCCGAACAGCACTTCGCCAGCCCCTCCCCCAAAAACACGTTGGTCTGGGGCACCCCATAGGCCATAGGGTTATAAACCAAACTTATTCGCCTCGTTCTGATTAGAGGCGTCAACCAAGATCAAAAATGGCTGTACATCAAGTATAGACAAAATCATTTTTGAACGTATGGAGCAAGAACTCCAGTAACAATGGACATTTAAAGGACATTTACTAGAAATATGGACAGTTGAGATGTTAAGACGTGGCCCTTTAAAATAAGGACAAATCTTAAAAATGAGGACGGTATGGCAACCCTGGGTATAGAGGTAGCATTTGAATGGATTCCCATTCACCAAGGTATCCATGGCAACGAGATTGCCGACCGCAAAGCAACATCCGCATCTTTGTCTGGCCCCAATCGTCAACTCCCTGAGGTGACCATCGGAGAAACTAAGTCAATTGTCCGCCAATATTTGCGAACTCTCTGGCAGGAACTGTACGCATGTGAAGATAAAGAGATGCATTATAAGAGTTTCAATAGTTGCAATTCAACTAAATTCACGTCAATGCATGCATATCGGCAATTTTACGTCATCATGTTCCGTCTGCGCTCCGGACACTGTAGGCTTAACGCTCATTCGTTCGAAATATGATGTTCAGATACTCCGCTATAGCTTCTTTGCAATATCGCCGAAACCGTCGACCATCTTGTACTGAATTGTGCAGGATATGATTTTCAACGGTCCTTTCTCATTGAGTCATGTCATAATCATGACATCCCATTCACGACATATAACCTCTTGGTCCAGCCCGAGCTAATAGTTTTCAATAATAAATATTGCCATCCATGAATTTACCTTGAACCGTTTGACTTTCGACATTCCCGGTAGGTTCCATCTGCGTGGTCAAAGGAAAGATATGAACAATCCACCCCAAATCAGACGAACTTCCAATATTGAAGACAGGAATGACGCTGTGTACAATATGATATTCCGGTCCTCCTATGATCCCTGGGCCTTTCTGCCATCCGCTCGCCTACTGTCCCTGGCTAAAATCTGTCCGCAATCCGTTGTGAAATCCTCATCATTCCATCGCTGTGTCTTGGTTTTCAGAATCAATTACTTCTGACTGATTTTGACGAACGACTGAGCAGTTGGAGTGATCGGAACTGAAGTCGAGTGATCGGAACTGAAGTCGCTTAACTCTCCGTTGTCCGTGCTTAGCGAAGGTAACGGCGGAGTGGAAAATATTCGCCGGTTATTATAGATATTCATGATGTAAGCTTTATCATGCATATCGCGATTAGGTGACTCCGTTGGACTAGTTTCAGAAGAAAATATAGCTTCTTGATTTGCCTCATATCTTTCTTTCGATTGTTGCTTTCGGTCAACTAATGCGATATTGTTTGACGCTCCAAGCCACACGTCGATGCAGTTCTGTGATGACTCCATATCTTCTCAGTTGGTCTCTGAATACTTGCTGTAATATACGTGAGTAGATAATAGTAGGATTTGGCGAATTTCTGTAAACAAAAGGACAACTTCGGGATTATGCTGGTCACGTTGCCACTATTCAAAACTAGCATGCTAGGAAAATCCTGCGTGCCGATAGCTATGCAAGAGCATTCGATGGGATACTAAGACATCGCACCACAAAAATTTATTCCGATTTCAAATCTGTTCATCAGTAACCCTGCGACGGTGAGACCATCGGAGCCTGGCGAACTACTTGTGTTTAAGGTCGCCAGCACTCTCGCTACCTCTACAGAAGTAATCGCCTCGTCGTCAACAGCAGAGGCCAGGTCGCCCTGGTAACTGTGCTGAGTCATCAACCAAGGAAGAGCAGCGTCATTATCAGAAACCGCGGCGGCAGCGTCAGCACGAAATTTCCGCTCGATGACGTCAGCAGGAATTTCGCACCGTTTACTGCCAGAATCATCCTCGGTGATCTATCTGTCTGACCGTTTCCTTCTGATTGCGCCAGAAAGCGGACTGTAGGTGTTGTGCCGCCCCAGACCAATACTCGCGCTGACCATTCAATTGGTTGACTGTAGCACGCCGTTGTGCTTCGCGCGCGAGAATCTGTTCCTAGGGGGGGAGGGGCGTTTACGGCCGGGAGGGTGGCTGCAATTAGAGGCACGGTCAGTGCAGAGCTCCAACTCACGTTCCAATGTGCCCGAAAGCCTCGGTGTTGTGACTGAGTC
>KE606167.1:2242-21246 GCA_000444245.1 Botryllus schlosseri | reverse complement strand
AGATGACTCGTGACTCGAAGGTAGTGACTTGATCCCAACACTGCCGTACTGGCCATCCCCGTCGCCGCGATAGCTCAGTCGGGAGAGCGTCAGACTGAAGATCTGAAGGTCCCTGGTTCAATCCCGCGTCGCGGCATATTTTGTCACTAAA
Source organism: Botryllus schlosseri (assembly GCA_000444245.1). Taxonomy (NCBI): domain Eukaryota; kingdom Metazoa; phylum Chordata; class Ascidiacea; order Stolidobranchia; family Styelidae; genus Botryllus; species Botryllus schlosseri. Next base: position 21,095 of record KE606167.1, on the reverse strand, counting down.
ATTTTACAGTTTAGAAAAGGACCTCTATTTTGACGCGTCACGCTACATAGGATAGGTTTCCGAAGTAGATCTCCGAAATGAAATTATTTAGCCTATTTTCATTGCTTTTAATTCGTGAAAAGCAAAATACACATTACACACAAACATGAAACATACACTCATACAGTGGGCAAAATCGAGTACCTGAGTGATTCGATTCTGAATCACGTATTACGCTTCGAGTCGAGTCGGGGATTCCAGTAACCCTCATTATGACGCCGTAACAGAATGTATTATGTCAAAGTTCAAATATGTACCTTTTACGCCACCGTATATGCGCCACCAATATAATGCCTGTTATCCATACCATTAAATATACTTTGGTGTTTTTTCGACCATACCGCTTTTATTCCACTTGGTGACAATGTTGTGGAATAATCATAACTTCGGAAATGTGCTACGTCCAGTAACCTTCGTAGCTTTGTACTATATATGTTTCGTATGCTACGATACCGACAATCAAGGTTTCAAGGCTTCAGCAGTGGAAATTAGTATCGAAACTATAATTCTCGTTGATAAAATAACTTTCAGTGGTGAGAAGCGTATAATTTCAGTACTCGAAAAAATCGTCTTTTACTACTCGACTCGAATCATGAAAATTTATAGTCGATTCAGATTCGAGTAGTCCTACTCGAATCATTGTGCCCAGCCCTAGAGACCATACCGCTTATTTTTGCAATTCGCTAAGAATGCTACTCACTCACGGGGTATACGCATACTCCTTGCTAAATATTATGCCGATCCTAGTCAAAGCAATTATAGCCACGAGTGTAGGAACAAACCGAAGATGTTTCATCTGCGATGCTGTTGCTGACTAAATCAAACATATCGAAAACCTAAATGGAAATGGTACTGACGAGTGACGACGTGGCCGTTACTTGCGCCTTGCGCAGCGGTTCAGAATGCTTTGCGGAGTATGAGTTGAAATTGGACTTGCAAATTTGTCTCTGAGTCAGGGCTTAGTCCAGATTTCTAATGCGTTCAGTCCGATTCAAGTCAAGTCATTTCATAGGGCGGTAACACAAGTCCAGTCAAGGCATTCAAAAACCTTGACTCGGGTCATCCTGAGATTCCTAACACTGCTATATAGGTACGGATTACGCTTAGAATTGTCCAGCTATTTTTATTGTTGAATTAAAAGGTCAGTACAATGAGTTATATTCATCACGAACTAGACGCCGTATCTTTATTTCCATCTAAATCAATTTTGCCTACGATACGAACTTGCGAGTTCACTATTTATCGACCAACCATGACGAAGCTGTATAAAGTCATTTTCTACCAGTCGAAGTAGTAGCGAATTTTACGCCGTAAAATGGCTCCATAAAGCGTCCAACGAAATAAGCATCAGGTTGAGTGTGTTGACAAAGTAAACTATCGAAAGAAAACCGTCCGATCTCGCAGAGAGGTGAACGAACTTGTGATGTATGAGTGTACCGGCGCATCACAGCCCATCGCCACCGACTTCCAAGTGTTATGGATGATTTTGTCCGGCATTGATGGCGATTCATTCTGATGGGAAATGTAGCTGAAGGACCAACGCGAGCTGCGGAGGCGCGTACTACGCCCTATTGTTAATTGAACAAATACACTTACAATGGCTCGGCCGCGCTTTGATTTGGGAGTATAGGTACCTTGGAAGTGGGCGGTTGCAAACAAACTATTGACAACACGACAAGCGGGGTGTGTATAGAGGAAGTCAAATATGATCCTGGTAATTGAATGCCTCTACGTATTTGATGCATCACCTCCGACTTGATACAGTTTCCGGTTTATATACGCTTTAGACCAGAGATATAGTCACGGTCACATATGCTGATGCGTGGTGATGTCAAACTAATCTATGACGCAGCATTTATGATGGCAATCATGTCAAGAACACGTCAAATTTCTGAATAGATTACAATCTGTAAGTGTGGTATGTTTCAATTTGGTGGACGCGCTTACATGTTGGTAAGGGTCCTCGACTTCTTGTGTGCATACCTAAGGCCATATCTGATGAGCTATGTTCATTATTTTTCGGGGAACGTTTTTAACGCCACAATCTTTCGCCTGATACCATCAACCGCAATAAATCCCAAATAATATCTGATATTTGCAACAGATACTAAAATGCTTTGACATCATTATTCATATAATTAGGGGCCATCGAGAATACGCAAAGTGAAAATAAATTGATCCTGATTTGTTCGGTCGCGATTGTAATTCGAATGATCTGGAAATCATGATAGTGACGTAATTATTACTAAGGCATGGCCCGTCCTAATAGAAGCCGCCGGAACTCATCTGTTACCATACGATGGTTCCTGAAAGTCTATCGTGATAGCATGTAAATCACATCACAGATGGTACAGCTGCGTGAGTATAGGTTCACAGAATGCAGTAATGCAGAATGCAGCAGTGCATATTGCATGTAACGGGGGCCTGAAAATGTAAACAAATCCTCCGCTAAAAAAATGTGTCGTGGGATAAAATGCTTAATGGGAAGCGATAGGAAGTCGATCCAACATTCGTGATCTTGCGAAGAATCGGTCACAGCATGTCCCATCCGTTTGAGGCACGTAACGAAGTCAAGATTTGAAAATAATCCCTAAACTTAGACGCTGGAATTCATTTAACTGAAACGCGAAGTCGCGAACAGCTTGAAACAAAAGATATACATCCGATTCCTGAACTACATGGCATTCTTTTGCGGGCAGTCGCAAGGTTACGTTAGCGATACAACGCAAACACTGACAACGCAGGTAAATATATTGAATATCCTTCAGGAGCGTCGTATCGTATTCGACAGCCCATTTTCAGGTTCAAAGTGCAGATGAGCAAAGCGATAACAGATGTTGCGGTCTAATTAGGAGATTCTAAATGAGCATGGATTGTATCTTTCGATCCATGCTGAGTCGGGCCTGTGACAGCCTCAGCCCAGTGTGGTAAACTCTCACATTATCTTGTTTATTTACCTGTCAATTCGTCGCGCAATCGGGGATAACGTTATAACATTCATTGCTCGTGTTCAAGGGACCGCGGGAATGTCTTCCCACTAATCGTGTGTTCGTTAGAATTAATCTTGTAAAGTTTACCTATTTCAAGCCGTGGATACCTGCAAACATAATTTACAAATACATATCGCTTTAGTTTAGATAATAGATAAGATTTAAAAACGTGGCTTCTACGAAAAATACGTTACTCTACATCGACGAGCACGCGAGTATGCCAGGATAATCCTTTAAATAGTGAATGGCACGTGAAACAATTATGTTCTATTTTTAGCAAATCATCGTTTAATGTGATTGATCGATTGTCTATTGCAGTCCGTCAGTTCTTTTCGCGAAATTCTGAAGCGCCTCTCGCGAAACTAACAGAGGCTGATGAAGGCGGTCGCGTGTGATCCGTTGAAATAGCGTGTCTATTTCAATGCTCAAATTTCGACACGACTCCCCAAGATATGATTTATGCGCCGGATTGACCGGCGATTTGCATATTTAGGCCTATTCTATGAATGTAAGTTTCGCTAGTCGTGTTCTGCAACTACAGGGTTACGAAGCGGGGTGGAGTAGATAAACTTCAGGATGTTGGCACCAGCTTTTGTACCGAAATCAACAAGAAACGAGACTAATCCGAATATATTAGCCACGTCATTTCAAATTCGATGCAAGCGGGGCTACGGTCTGCGCGAGAAATGGTGATTGAGTGAGTAAAAAACGAATTGTGAGTTGCGTAATTTCACGTAGTAGTGGTACAAACTCATATAAATACTGCACTGACCGGTATACTGTCAGCAGTCAGCACCAGCAGTATGTCAAAGTAGCATTAACAACATCAGATGTTCTGAGATAAGGAGTATTTCGTTTCATAATAATCGTCAGAGGTGCTCAAAGTCATCAGCTTTATGATACTCAAGTAAAAGTAGGCTAGAAGTAACTTTGGAAATTTCTATTCGATTACAAGTAGAAATAGCAATTACATAGAAATCTCAAAACTACTTCAAGTAGAAGTAAAAAACGAAGATCTAGAAAGTAGTAGCGTTTAGTGGTGACGATAAGCCCCTGTTACCCGAGCGGCCCAGGTTCGATTCCGCGTCGGAGGTTGGGCTCCTCTTCCCCCGCGCCGCTGTTCTTACGGCGACAGAAAAAGCCCAGAAGAATATACTGATGAAATAGCGCACTCACAAGGAATGGAAGGAGCAAGAAAGAGCCGCAGAATAGAGATTGACATCGAAAAAGAACTGTGACATCGGGCACTAGATCGATGTTAATGCCAGTTTAAGAGACGGCAACTGGTCGTTCGGCATCGTTTTATCGGTTCATTACATCGCATTGTACATTGTGTGTGTCTTGCTCAGATGAAAATATAATCTGCCGATTATTGATCAATGTAAGTAGCTTCGGCAAGTGGATTGGGTCGATAGCAGTTAATCAAAGTGGCCAGCCCTCCACTTTTGAAATTGTGGCGTGCTTCTTCACGACTAACGCAAAATGACTGATGACACTACGAATAATGACATTTTCGAAGATAAATTCGGTTACCAGGAAACATGGGCTCTTGAGTCCAGTTGTGATGACGATTTCACACATAAAAGCGATGCAACAATAACTCAAAGCTGTTTTCTTCATTACAAAATCCAAAGTGAAAAGAGTGTGTAGTTTTGTCTAAAAAACTGAAGTATAATAGAGTCTAAAGGCATATAACCAATAAACCATCTTGACTATGTAGTACAGGGGTGTCAAACATAGGGCCCGCGGGCCGCATCCTGCCCGCCAGACGATTTCATCCGGCCCGCGAAGCAATTCTGAGTAGATTGAAACATTCTTATATTTTCCAGCACATTTGTAACAAATGTTGAGATTTTTTGCAGGAAATACTTCCATGTTCATAGGCCCCATTATAGCCACCCGACTCCGGCACTGCGGTTTCACTCTAGTTGCCACTAGTAAAAAGTCGGTGAAATTGGCATCCAATTTCAAGAAGTCAAAAAGTGCACACTAAGTTTAGAGTTTTATACAATTTGGACCTAAAGTAGTTATTTACTTTCGACCCAATAGATTCCCAGACATGAGAGAAACCGGACTCGCGGTTGAATGATTATAAACCGAATTCCAACGTCCACGTTTCCTATTAAATATCTTGTATTCTTCACAATGCGTATATGCAGGGCTGACGCCAGATTACGACTAAAACAAATGGAGCATAGAATTATAGATAACTAACCTACGGATAGATACGCAACACCCGTCGTCACGCTCGCTTGCCCGGAGGAAATTACTGCTCAGCAATCTGAACGCAACATAATTGCTAATCCCATAGCTGGCGACCCGCGCGCTCAAATTCAATAAAGTTGATCTTATTTGAAAGCTACTGTTGCACTGATTCTGAAAATATACATTAAAATCTGATCAGGGCAAAAGAACCCCCTTGAAATACATCTCAAAGTCTGAAAATCGGCATTGTTCTAAACAATCGCAGCGACGCAGCACAATGACCATAACAATGGCCCTTGCGTGGTTGCGATTGTTCAGAACAATGCCGATTTTCAGACTTTGAGGTGTATTTCAAGGGGGTTCCTTCGCCCTGATTGGATTTTAATGTGTATTTTCGTAATCAGTGCGACAGTAGCTTTCAAATAATACCAACTTTATTGAATTTGAGCGCGTGGGTCGTCAGTTATAGGATTAGCAATTATGTTGTGTTCAGATTGCTGAGCATTAATTTCCTCCGGGCAAGCAAGCGTGACGACGAGTGTTGCGTATCTATCCGTAGGTTAGTTATCTATAATAGAATATGCCAACTTATATCGTCGTTAACCTAACGCCACTGTGTTAGCGGTTCTTGACTGTATTCACCGGTACAGTAATTGTATTTTTGCCAATTCCATTGTTCGCGAATAAAGGTGTTGCGACTTGCTACTTTGAAAACCCTAGATCCGTGTATTATCTATATATGTATTGAAGGGAAAACCAAGAGCACGGGGTAACATTTTGGAATCAGTTGGCTGGTCCGGCCCGCGAGCGATTTGAAGGCTTGCATCCGGCCCGCGACACAATTTGAGTTTGACACCCCTGACTGTAGTACAAGCATGCAGGCAAAACCTACGTTAGTTCTCGGAGAAGCACTTCGTTACTGACCACCTCTGATAATCGCCATCTTTTTGTTGAAGTGGGTGGTGAAATTCTCGCCAGCTTTGTCAAGCTCCGCTGCGAGCGTATGCAGAAGCGAATACCGCGCGTTGGCTCGTGAGCATGATGGATGACTTTACGGCACGCGGTCGCGATGGCGACAAGACAGATTGCAATCGACCGTGACCGAAAATGCAGTCGTCACAAGACTTTGACGAATCATTTTCCGATTCATCGTTCGGAAGTTGCGTGTCGTTCATCATTGATCGCGCTGATTCGACATTTCTGTCGAGTATCAAATTTTCATATTTCTATAATTGAGCGACGCGACAATGCCTCTATTGTCGGAACGTCAAGAAAATGACTTTCATGTGTTATTATTCATCACCGTCCCGTCAATGAAACTGGATAATGTCCAATTTGTCAAATACCGGTACTCGCATATACACTTATCCCTTGCATTGCACGTATGCACAATCTGGATATATGTCGTTACTCTTAACTGGCGTAACATAGATCATGCGACGGGAAATAGTGTGCATACCAGTCTAACAGCGTATTTTTGGTATTAACTTAATTAACAAGACTATAATTATAGTTAGTATATAGTTATAGTTTGGATTCTGTCATTTCTAACACAAAAAATATTGAATTTATAGATGTATTAGTCTACTTCATAAATCCGATGATCCCTGGTATGGGATGTTAAATTGTTATGGGTTATTAGGTAAGTAATATACCCAGGGCCTTTGGATGGGCAACACGGGCGCGAGATACTAGGCGTGGGTCATTACTGCTGAAATTCAAGTGGATAATGCCGCGCGTGTTTTATTTCGTAATCAGGACCTCGGTAGCTTTCGATTGATACCAATTTTATCAAATTTCGCACTTGGCAAGTCGGTCACAAATTACCGTCAAATTGCCTTTAGCCAAATGGAAAGTGTGACGTAGCACTTATGGTGCTACTATGCGTATATCATTGTTCCAACACGCAATCGGTGAATGGCCAATAAGCGGATACATAATGAGCATTAACTTGTATATTTTACATGATTGATTTTAAAATGTTGTATAGCCTACTATCATCGGCCCTGTCTGACTAAGAATAATGAAATTGACTTCTCTTGGGAGTGAATATGAATTTTTCAATCTGCAGTTATGCGGACTGAATTATCGTGAATGCAATATCGCACAGTATATTTCGGATACCTTTCTAGCGAGTCGCATCGCACGGATATTAAAACTGCGGGAAAGGCGTGAGAAAAAATGAGTTTAAAGCCATTTCGAAATGACTAAAAGTGCCGGTAACCCCTCGGTCGATTGTGTTTACCGTCGGCCACCACTCTCGAATTGTAAAAGTTTACGGATTATGACAAATCTCGTTTTATCTACATTTACCGATAAATTCGTCTTGTCCCGCAACGCAATGTTTATCTTTCGCGATTATAAAGTTACCGATGTGCGGTTGCGATTCCACTCCAATTTCATGCGGTCGTAACCGACATGCCATGCAGGAATTACGACCGTCACCCCGTACAGATAAAAACCGACCCGGTATAGGGTAAGAAATATTATGTACGTCTGTATGTAGGCCTATATACGCGTGTTTATCTTGTTGTGACCTAATGTCATAACGTCGACATGTAGTGATTGGAGCTTTCGTTATAGCGCAGAGGTTCTTAGCCTTTACTGACATGGGGAACACCTACGCTAATCTGCAAGTCATCGCGGAACCCCAATTTTCGCTGAGTCAAAAAGAGCAAATTCTACCACAACACAACACTTCTAATACATTACTATAGATTACTGATGTATACAAAATTAGGGTTACCATACTTCCTCTTCTAAGAGGATTTGTCCTCTTTTTGACATTTTTGAAAGTGTTTACGGAGGACGCCCAAATGTCCTCTTTTTTTGAAAAAGTGTATTCTTCTTTTTTTGTTAAAAAAAGTGTATCCTTCTGGACACGAGTCGGAAAAATGATCTTTTTTAGTCAACCAAGTAATAAATTTACCAATTTTTCCGGATTTTGCTCCGGTATTGTAAGTCTGGAATTTTTAGAAAGTGTCCTCTTTTCAGATTCCCAAAATATGGTAACCCTAACAAAATGAACTGTGCGTCAAAAGAGAATTAAAATAACAAAACCATTAAAATAGTATACGTGTGTGTATGATTTCTGTTATTCCCATTCAGAGACCAATTCAGAATGCGAGGCTTCGCCTTGGAGGTGTCATCGTATTGTTCGGTTGGAAAGCCACAGTGCGATGCCAACCAATTGCTTAATTGCAAATGAGCTTACAAATATTGGACATAGAATTAGCATTTCAGAAGGACGGGATTGCGAATTCGAACCCCAACATCCCGTGCATACGCCATTACACGAAGTACCACCACAACAGTAACAGTTCATGTACTACGAGTTTAGTGTGTGTCTGGACTTCCAGGGATCACCGGTTAAGAAACACTGTTATAGCGGGAACCAATGTGTTCGGCGAGCTGTAAGACGAATTCATGCTGTATCGCTATAGTAATTGCGCGAAGCTTGTTTCTTTCGGTGGGTACGAACTCTCGCACAGTTGTTATCCATATTCTCCCAACCCATCTCTCTCTCTCTCTTTTCACCTTTCCTGTGCGTATATCTCGATACGCAATATATATCTTTGCGAATTTGGGGGGGGGCACGATCTTCCATGCATTTCGACACTACAACTATACTAACAATTTATGACGCCACGAAGTGTGAACCGTGAATACGCTGTCCCGTTTTCCAAAGGTTGGGCATGCAGTATCGTAATACATTGAAAGGTGTCGAAACGCCGCGACGAAGTCTATATTAATTGAACATATTTGTAGCAACTATAATTTTGTTACTTTTCCAATCAACCATTTCTTACTTGGAGAAACTTTCGCACGTGTCTACAGGAGACCATAGGTATAGCACACTCAAGAAGAACTATATAGCATAGCGAGAGGCCTATCAAAATATAAGTAATCGTATAGGCGTCGCATTGCGTATATACTTGAAGTACCGTCAGTGATTAGTTTGCCCACCTTATAGCAGCATTTGCGATATAACGTGAAAATATATCTTTTTAATAAATCGAGAGGGATGCGGTGGAAGCATAATGCTCATCCACATCGCTGCCCATTATTTGCAGCAATTTTATAGTTGCAAGTCTCTCTGTGTCACGTGGAAAACCCCTATACCGCATGCATTCAAAGTATAACAACAGTGAATAAAAAATCTTTGTGTATCAGATGTATAAAATATTATATTGGTCTATATATTAGGCCCTGTTTCAATTGATTCGCGAATAACCGATGAAGACAGCACAAGGCGACGTCACCATTTCTTGTTTGATATCAAGATTTTGTCTTCCACGAATTCCCCGTGAAATTATCTTTTGTCACTCTTTTAATCGCACATTCTATTTTTCCATTACGATCGCTTTCCGGTGACATCTATGAGCAATCACATTATGTATACCATAGATTTCGCTTGCGATAGTGGGGTGGATTGATAAAATCAAGTGTATGCAATCGAATGTTATGTAGTAACCACACGCGCTTTTAGCGGCGAATTCCTCTTAAACTGATAGGCGGAAAGCACAGATACGCAAACTTGTCAACAGGCGACTTTATCGCCACCACGATCCTTTGAAATTTGTAGTTTATGATAACGAGTCAGTGATTGGCTATTCGGGTCCTGAATATATTTTAGAGCGGGTAAATTCCGTAATGTGTCTCTATACTTGTCTATACGTGTAGCGTACGTTTGCTATTTCTTGTTGCGGACACACTCTAACTTATGCATAAACTCTATGTATATTCATAATGAGCATGGATGTCGGTTCCTTAAATTTTACCCGATGTTTTAGGAATTGCTTTCCGTCGGTAGACTTTCAATTTAAGACTCCGGAACTTATCAACTGAAGAGGGCTGCGAAAATATATATTTGACAAGTATAAAGTATTGTGAAGAGTTTAAAAAGTAACCTCCCTACATGTTTTGTGTATAGCTTCAAGAAGCGACACAATTTTTTCCGTGAGCCTCGAATCATTTTTCTTGGCCCAGCGAGTTGTTTACGTGGGAATATTGGTCAGATTGAGGATTTATTCTGACAGGTGCGCTATTCTTTCGTACCGCCTAACGCCATTTGATTCCACGTACGATCAGGCCGGGTCATAGGTGAATCCAGGAGACTATATCACCCACAACATTATAATTGAACACTGCGCAGCTTGGATTTCATATATCCAGATAGATACTTTGATATTATCTGTATACTATCTGGTGTAAAGAGAGGCAGAAATATCTCATATAACAATTCCATATAATACCATCACACTGTACGATAGGAAGGGAATGAGATTATGGGTATCATATTTCTGTGCGAAATGTATCAATATAAGCCTACTTATCTGATATATACTATTAGAGTTGCGATGGAGACGTACGTGGATCCACGGCGGTTACCACCTGGCCAGTGGCCACACGCCGAAGATTAGTGACTGCTTACCCACGCGTAACTTGTTTATTTATCGTCAACGCATCCGAGTGGGCAATAAACATGCTCTGTCGAGTATATGTGCTTGACGAGCCCCTATATAAAACTTGTATTGAACTGAAGTATAGAGACTGTTCCGAAACTGTAATTCAAAGATAAACGGAACACTGATATCGCGTTACGAAAGGCATTCGCGATTGCTGGTATAAAGTACCATTTAATTGGACTGTTGTATACAGCGAGATTCCTATATGCTGATATTCGTAAAAAGGGATTGTTATCAACGTGCGTCACAACAATAAAAGAATCACTTTCCTGTTCTGTCACACATACCTCAATAGCAGAGGAATATCGCGATACGAACCGCAACTTGGACGATTTCCATTATTTTCAGTACCTGATTTCCGCGTGAATCATTAGATAAATTATGGAAGTGTGCACTTGATATCAAGTGCGTTACCTTTACCTCAACAACGTGACAGGCCGCAGCACCTGGTACGGCAATGGCACGAGCGAGCAACGCGAAAAGCAACATTGTGACGCAACCACCGTCACCATGTACTGTAGACAAGCAATGCGGATGCGATTCATTGAAACCGCGGATTCCTATTTGATTTGATATTGAAAGACTGGATGCAAATCTTTTGACCGAACGACATAATTTCTGCTCACTGTTGGGTAGGTCCGATTATGCATGAATTTAGTGTAAAGTAATCACCTGAACCTGAATAATATATTAAGATTAAGATTATTGAAATAAACCCGAACACTTTCTGCTGACGATCATCAGTGGTAATCCTCAGTAACTAGGAAATAATTGAAAAGAACATTGTATATCAACAATCGTATTCGGGTTTATTTCAGTATGAATATATTATTCAATTGTTTATTATTCAAAGTTCTATATACATCCAAAAGTATCTGAAAAGTAACGGACGATGATATTTGTTCAACAATCAAATCAGGACCGTGTACAGTGTGTACACTGTACAGACACGGGCGTGGCGAGGCCGTGCTGGGTAAGGCAAGAAACGAGATTCAACAATAAAGTAACACCGCGAGATTTCACTGTGACTACAGAATCATTTTGATGTCTTGTTCAAAATCACACGCCCAATGAACGCCCGTCTATTGTCTGCTGCGTTCAATGAATTGAACAGATAAAACATTATGTCAATGTCAAAATATAATTATACAATCGCCGATCACAATTATACAATTCGCCGATCACAACCTACGGCCAAAGTTCAGGGTGAATAATCTACATACATGAACTTAGCATTAGCACATTAACCATAAACAAGTGTGCATACTACACGTACAAGTCATACATGTTTGATACGTCGTGTAGTCTCGCTATAGAACCCTCTCTCTCTCTCTCTCTCTCTTAGCTGCATGATTTGCGGCTGTGTGGTCTACGGATATATATCGAGCGACTATCATTACATAATGTAAAGATTCAGCATGTGTTTTCAAGATAGAAATGACTTCACTCGTGGTATTAAGAAAGTGCCACGCTAGAATCGCTGCCGACATCCCACAAGATAGCCAACTAAGTCGTTGTTTGCTGTACTTTGATTCATCAGAGTAGACCAGCTCTCAAAGCTAACGGCCTTTGGATTGATTGTTTTTTACTCTTGTGACAAATACGCAAACATAAACTAGATCTATAAGTTGCGAATGGATAAGGAAGACTTGTGAATCATATGAAAACGTTCCCATTTCTCTGATTTCCCAGCGCGAAATGCTATCGAAAGAGGTCGAGTAATATACGATAAGGCGAACAAACAAATACATGTCTTGCACACCGAATTGTTCTTTCCGACGTTATCAAAATATCTGACATAATTAGTTGCTTGTACGATATCATCTTCGCGAGATGCAAAAAAATGTTGTACCGCCACCCGTCGCTTTGATGGCGATTTTTGTGTGATTAGCGATCTTCGTGAATGCACTTCGCGGGATAGGAATTCCGTATGATAAATTTGGTCGGTGCAATGTGTAATTTGCTAGCTCATTTTGACAGTGGTATGATTTATTGACGAATTATGAGACCGACGAGGATACTCGAGTCTTGTTAAGTAAACTGTCGCAAGTGTCACAAGTTTTACGAGTTAGGGAGAGAATGTAAGGCTATCAACTCTCGTACTCATCGGAAATGTAACGGATTCGAGAATAGACTCGAAAACCGAATTGGTCGTTGGCTTATGGAATATATGATTCAAAATCGTCCGCTACGGAAAACATTCCGCATAATTGTATTGTATTCACTACAAAATGACAAAGCTTGATTCCAAACGGGTTATTATTTTTTCATGTCGAATTTGAACTTGTTGGTGCTTATTCGGTTTAAATGTGTTCGTCACACACATGTTCCACTTGGTATAATCACTATAATGTACATGTACAATTTCAAATCGATGAGCACAGTACACACTACACATATACAATACACGCAAGAGGCACGCTGGATGCCAAATTACTCCTACCGATTTTAAGGGTAACCTTGTTAGTGGCGAATTAACATAGTTGCCTATCATTGTTTCCAATTCCGCACGTGTCGGATAATGAATTTTGGAGCTTGTTATATCAAACTGCAGTTGTAGGACGAAGCAAGCAGCCTTCCGAAGCGCCGATGAGCAAAAGCGTTGGTCGTGTGGGCCAAATACCATATATAGCTCTATAGCTTCCAGCTATTACTGGAATCAGCATTGCCAAGCGTATAACATCAATAGCGATGTATACACAGCCAGCACCCCCACCATGTTATTGCATCTCTATCAGGTAAACTGGTCCTGACATCATATGTATTTAATATAATGAGTAGAGAATAGAGGAATTAAAAATAAAATAAAGAACAACTCTTGCGTGCGTATCGCTTTTTATTGGCCCGATAATCTAATTTTGCCATGTCTATGGTAGGCCTACTCTCCATCGTATAATTCAATCGTAACGCTGTGGTGGTACGTGTGAAGACCGGAGAGTTGGACTCATTGGACACTGGGCAGTAATAAATCGAATCATTTTGTAATTCCTGTTGATTAATTACGCGTTGACCTCACTATATGTCACTATTTGATACGTATCAGCATGACACACGGAATTGTGCATGGTATACTAATACTACACACAGTGCACCAGTTGCATTCGGAGAATTCAACATCTTCGAGAGACCGTGACCAATATTTCAGATCTAAGCCTATCACATCCAATGTCACTGCACGTCTCAATACCAATCAGTCAGGCATCACCAAAACCAACGCACGACATATCGACAACTTCAAAAGGGAAGATGGTCCGATGTACGCTCTCTTGCATTCGCGCAATGCGCTGCGCATACGCTTTGTGGTTCTTGAAAAGTCGCGCTGACGCCCGAAAGTGTATAATGATACGGATTACGCATTTCATAAAGTTGTCGTAAGGCGTGACGAAATTTGATACGCTCGCGTTGCGTAGCAGAGTTGTGACTTATACACAATCATCACTACAGTCGTTACTATGAAATAATGTGCGGGACTATTTGGTCCTATCAAGTAAAGCTGCATGTGCGTGTGCGTACATAAATAACAAGATCAAATCGTGGCCTATCAAGCAACGTTTCAGTTAGCGTCCGCAGCGTATTGGGACTGCTTGCTGTTGGACTTGATTGGATGAACTTTTACTGTCCCTATGCAGACGTTGCGTTAAGTTAAATGCCGCTATATTTTCGAGCTGACTTAGTCGAGTATACAGATCTAGGCCGGGTGACTGATCCTATCATATACCATTAGATAGCCTGATACCGCCCACGCGCCGTTCCTTATCACAGACGCGGGAATTGATTACAGCCATTGAATGGAAACGATGCCTCCTTTAGTGACCCGGTGGATGGTAACGTCGCAGTAAAGGCTGAACTATCTTTATCGCTAGAAGTTATAGCGACATTAATTTAAATAGCTCGGATGTTACTCACATCTCCGCATTTTTGCTTCATGCGTCGAGTAAAGCTTACGCACCTATCAGTGATCCGGGGCGTTGTCCGTATTTTGCAAGGTCCTCTATGCCAGCGTTACGATAAACTCCTAACTAAAGAAATGTAACACTGATACTGATAATGTATAGGAAAATAGGTGTCAATGTGCAAGATGTGCTGCAGTTTATTGAGCGTTCACTATCCTCATCCTTTATAGACCATCATCTCTTCGTATAACATTACATTATTCTGGACGATAATCCTAACTGTAAATCTCGATGCGGACAGCGATGTCGGCAGGTCTCTGAACAAAATCGCTTTATACGCATTGGGTCATATTTTCCAGAAGATGTGAGTCTTATTATAAGTACATCCCATCTATTGACCCTTATGCNCACGAGCACACCAAACGAATCTTTGGTATTTACTTTCTCGTTTACGGGACGATCATAAGAACTGGGCCTTTAAACCCGGTTTATTGAAGCTCTTCAGTTATGCATTCTCGGAATTATGTGGATAACGAGGAATGTTTTAAAGGCGTTACAAGAAGAAAACAGTTCAATTGAATGAGATATTTTGCAGTGCGTCGATCGCTATGTGATTTTCTTATTTATTTCAATATGTCTGCTGGTCAGTCGTGATAACATTAGCTCTGATGAAAGAAAAACTGCAAAAGGCGCGAGATAAAGTTAGTACAACTACAGGATAGCCTGTACTTTCTTCACCGCTTGCGCCAATAAATAGCATTGTGCCCCGTCCATTGGTATACCGGTGCACATTTCCCATTCCAACAGAGGTGTGGCTTGTAACGGCGATAAAACGGATGTGTAAAATCTATTGTCGCAAAGTTTAATATTTCTCCAACAATTCAGGTATAGTGTATTTAATCGCCTAAATCTCCACACTCAGCCCGCAGCTGTTACTTTGCTATATAGGCGCTCTGGTATATATTTATTTGACTTCGTGAAGCGTGTAAGTCTGGATCCACGATGGAGTATGTATGGTTTGTGTTCATGGGCGCGGTGTATCCTTAACGAAATCTTTTTCTCCGCACAGTTGTTTGAGTCGATTCGGGTTATGCTGAAATAAGGATCTGGTGCTTTTTATGCGCGAATTTCGAATAGGTCTTATAAGTAGAAAGTCATTGTTTAGAAGCACCACTGCCCAAAGTTTTATTGTATGTGTGCTATCCTTGCACAATTATTTCTATATTCATCAATGTTCTGCACCCCACACATCATATTAAGATACAAATAAACAGTGATGTTTCCTCATAGTATCGACAGACTGACACATCTTCGTGCTATAATCAATTTGCTATTTATGCATGACAACGTACGGATTGTGTACGTGCCAAATTCAAAATGTCTAATTCAACGATAGATACATTAATCTTCGGCGTTGAGTGACATATATATTCCGAAAGTAGTTTGCCGCCGGATTTGTCGCAATAGGGCATCATTTTTTACACAGATTTGCGCTACCGGAAACTATGCATTGACACCGCTGGCCGGTATCCAGAGCAATGTACATTTGGCGTCTCATTACGTTTGTCGGTCACACTTTGAAAAGCTATATTAATTTATGCACATATTTACACAGAGTGCGTGCGATACCAATTCCTACGTGATAGAATTCACTCAATCATGACATTAATCTATCTGTCGTCGAGCGCGCCTCTTCGAAAATGTAACGCGAAAAAATCCCGGCGGTGCCGTTGTTTCGTAATAGGTGACAAAATGGGGAGCCGTGCTCGCCGGGAATAACGGAAAAAAGAAATGGCCGGAGCTGCTCCTATAAAACAAGCGACGATTTAATGTTGACAGTGTACGTCAGCCAACAGCCAACGGAAATATATCCCGGGGTGCCGATGCAACGATATTCTAAACCTATCATTATATATAGTATTTCGGGACGTATAGCTCTTTTCCGTTTGCTCTCTTGCAAATTGAATTGGTGCATAATATTATTTTGTAGACGTGTGCAGGCCAGCGCGGAATATTAAACCACTGCAAAACTAAGCTAACTATAGAAATTATCTCATCACTTTTAGATATTTATTAGCGACAGCAAAACCTTCAAGCATGAGCACACAGATCGCCGAACAGGGACGTGGCGAAGACGTGACAGCGCAAAAACAAATCACCGGGTCTTGCGAAGGCAAAGGCGAGTCAAACCCGTGCGTGCCCTGGCCTATTCCGCCCCCGAATCCGAAGCCCGAGGTGAAATATACTAAGGTGAGTCGTGTTTGTTGTGATTCGTTTTGATGCGTACAGCGAAAACTCCAAGGATAGATTGTTATGTAATTCAATTTTGGATTGTTTTCGTTCTGTCGTTTCGGTGTGAATCGTGAATAGATCGCCCTCGAGAGTAAGTAGAATAAGTTTTCAGACTAATTTGCGTCCGGCAATATTATAAGTATAACTCTCAACCAAATCTTACGCATCCTCAAATTATATTGTGTCACACTCATGTCTAACCGCTATTTCGAGCCTAACACCCCATTAGCCGTCTCTAAACAAAACTTATCAGCGCTCAGCAACGCTTTTCATTTTCTATAATAATACGCAGTTTTATCAGAATTCCGGCCTTGTGAATATAGTTGTAAACGAATGCTCCGAAGAATGTCACTCACAGAAAGTGCGGCGCAGTCACGTACAATGTATTGACAAAGTGATGCGTTTATTGGGTTGAAGCTTGATAGGTGGTCGTCCCGGTTTTAAATGAGCGCATAAAAATTATTATCAGCGGCACATACCGTGTGTAAATGTACCCGTAAACAAATAAGATATCGTTGCAAATTTATGGAGTACATAAAACGGGCGCTGCGACTGACGCATTCGCTGTAATTGCTTGTAAACGCTGTCGGAGACGGGATTTGACAATGCAAATCAATTTTCCCATAGCGGCGTTCCGCGATTTTGCGAGTCGGCCCGAAATCGCTGTCGACGTCGGGTAACGGAGATGGTGTGAGTCAAGTATCGCATATGTCACTCCCGGTTTTATTGGGCGGTCATGAAAGAAGGACACAATGACTCTAGTAATCGAGTGCTATATGCCAGATAAGACACACTGTACAGAGGGCTTGTGTCTAAGAGTTGGAATGCCTATATATATGTGCTGGGATGCGTGTATTTCTATAAGACTCCGTGACGCTCCGTCATGTGAAATTGTAATTGGACGGACACTGCTAGCTACGACCAGACAGGAGATATTGTAGTTTGAAGCAAATTTTATAGGTCTAAACAGTAAATTGCTACGCGGTATCATCAGTCATGACTATATGCGGTGTCGATTTCATATCCGTGCAAATAGTATATATATATTACGACTTATCCGGTATGACGAATACAAGACGATGTCAACCAGATCAGTTATAAGCAATAAAGCATCTAGCCACTGATACCTCGATTCGATTACTCATAGCGAGCGTAACCATGGAAACCTCGAACCCAAAATTTCGCCACTTTAACGACATGCTGATACGCCACTTTGCTGCGTAAACTTACCGCTGTTTTTATTAATAACACGCTGGCTATCGCATTCCTTCATGTAAGTCTGGGCCAGATAACGCCGGAAGTGTCGTAGGCTCCGGAATACAGCCTATATACTCGGTGAGCCTTTTTATGCACAAACGCATAGCGGATGCATCATAGCACGCGATCGTAAAATTCGACGAGCTCGGACGCTACAGATTGTCGGCTGAGATGATAAGATCCCTATCTCCGATTCGTTATCTACTTCACGCCTGGTGGAGACCGGAAATACTCGCTTTCGAAGGATTTAGTCATAATTCCAGTCATATCTTACGTAACAGCGAGTAAAGTATGCGTTTCGTTATAAAGTAATTATGACGACATAGTTCTGTCGAACATTTTCGTGCGAATATAGTTTGGGTGAGATGAATATCAACACCCCAAAATTCCCATTAGAAACAGTAAGACAATTTGTAATAGGCTTGACATAAAAGTTTAGTTCGAATAACTGAAAAAATATAAATATCGGACAATAACCTAGTAATTACGATGGTGCATGCATTATTACAGGAGTTTCAAAATAACATAACACGTTTTCCGGGTGTGGGTTACAGTAAAACAAACAACCCCATGCTTGCATAATTGCGTATGTCGATAAGCCAAAATGTCAGCACACTACACTGGTATCGAGGCGGGTGAAGTATTATTGCATTTATTAGTAACCTAGTTTTAGTGTGGCCTGAGCCCTACCCACAGACTGGCGTAGAAA
>ATSW01013344.1:0-16726 GCA_000444245.1 Botryllus schlosseri | reverse complement strand
GAGAGTTAGACTAATATGAAATTTTCTGCTTTTCAAGTATAGATTAGTATTAGAATTGAAGGTAAACATCTTTTTTCCAAATTAGATTTGAATTATAGCTGAACAGTTTTTTCCAAATTAGATTAGAATCAGAGTTACCGAATTCGCTAAAACTTGAAAATTGAAGTAATTTCCGAATTAGAATGATAGCTGTACATTTTTTCTTCCAACTTGGACTGGAATTAGAAAATCAGAATCATAGCAAAACATTTTTTTTTCAAATTGGATTAGAATTAAAATGATAACTGCAGTTTTTTTTCTAAATTACATCAGAATTAGAATTACTGAATACGGAAGAGGTCATTTTCAGAAGCATGAGATTATCGACTGAGGCCTGCCTCGTTTTGAACTAAACAGTTCACCTGTTGCGTTTTCAGGCAATCCAAAAATTAAAATCAAAATGTGAACATACAAACATTCTACCAATTAGATTAGCGGCATTTCACTCTAATTAGATTAGAATTATCTGGTAGTTCTGGCGTGAAATTGCCGCCGCGAGATGACGGCAAAGAGCATAATTACCGTATTGCCGTTCTGGTGACCTCCTGTTTTGCGTGTGGAGAGCGTGCGCTTTCTCTTTTTCCTCTTCCAGCCTCTGCGACAAATTCAGTGGCCGTTCCTGTTACGAGAAAACAATCCTTTGTCTCACGCGCTAGATCTGGATTGGTACATGTTTACAGGCTTTTAGAGTCACGCGGCTCGTATTGTGATTGTAGCTCGGCTATTTGCGGTCAAATAATTGCGCTCAGCAAGTTACGCGCCTGGCAACTAACCATTGTATGTAATAATGTACGGTATCTGCGTTACGGGCAGATACAATAGTTATTTACATTCCATAAGCGCCACCAGATTATGCAACACATGAGAATATTGTCTGTAAAGTGACATAATGGGCTTCCGTACGAGAGGACGCAAGTATTAATACCATATTCCAATTCTTTACTAGTTGCTGACGATTATCTCTGGCGAGTGTCAGCCGAAAATAGGCGGCTTTATTTCAATATGAATATATTATTCAATCGTATATGAGGTTTTTGCGCCTCCAAGAAGCTCTTCAAAAGGCAGGAGTCACGAAACTCGCGCGGAAGAACAATCGCTCTCGACCGCGGCCTGCCGCGATTCCGGATAACAATCGTCGATTATCTAGAGTTCTATTGTCGAGGGCTGAATAATTTTTCGCCTCTCGAAGCATTTCCCCTTTTGTGCCGCACAGCGGCACTCATCGGAAACAATGACACTGCATACGCAGGCCATCAATATTATTCCCAATAATAACTTCTCCACATTGTATCGCGCACTCAAGTGGCATCGCGCCCCTTATGGCGAACAATAAAAACTGTTACAATGAATTCGCAAGCAACAATTGGTGCTCGAACGGCCCCGTTGTCAAAGCCTAGCTTACAGTTAACAACACTACCGGACGCAGGCCGCGCGTTGCAGAATCAACAAATCAAGCAATACTCGCAAATCGCGCACTCGCGATAAAACTTACTGCGAAAACAATGACAACACAAAGGAAAACTTGGCATTCTTTGTGCGCACCTGTCTACAGCCTACAATTCCGAGATGACAACAGAGTCACGCTTGATTTATGACATGGCTACGTCACACGCGAGCAACAACGACGCAGCCTAACCAAATACTGGGAACCAGGCTTGGACTAGAGATAATGGAATGAACTTGATATTTGTTGTATATCTTTCGAATACTGAATTGAAGTCAATTTCCAAGTATGTGAATTAGGTAATTGTAATCGAGTTTCAAAGGAAAGGATAATAATAATTCGGCCAGGCCCCAATAATAAGTGTTCTGTGTGAATTGTCAACTAGATAACACAAAGGGTCTCGAAATTCGTGACATATCCAAAAGTCCATTACGGCGCGATGAATTAATGATTGAGCTACGAGTCGACAGCTGGATATTTCATTTCCTGACGATTGTTGTTAGTAACAACCTTTTGTCGGCGATGGCTTTGGACACTTTCTCACTTAATTTGAACGTCCATAACCCGAGTCTGGCTATAATAGCTGCGCGCAGTTACTAAATAAAGCTCGCCTTGTTGCTTACAGTAAACACAATATCGATAACACCGCTTCAAGAAGATACACACGAGCGTGAACCCTTTTTACGAATTTTACAAGGTAAAGTGTAACTTTCAAAAGTCAAAACCCATCAGTATCGAGTGAAATCGACTTTTACGAGGCCTGCACAATGGAAGAGTGTAATTTCGTACGCTTTGTAATGTGTATATGGCTCGACTAGGCTTAGCAACAAAAAAGATTTTAGCGCAGGGATGATTTCAAAACGGCAATATCACGATCGTGCGGTACTTGACCGTGTTTTGTCCACAATCTTTAAGTGTTGCTGGCTGGTTTGGTAAGGCGTGACGGGCGCATAATGGCTGCGTGGCGGATTTAAGGGTAACAATAGCGGTTGTGGTTTCCGTGCAACATCATTTTCCAGTTTCCTAATCTAGCGCGCCAGTTTGACAAAGCAATATTGTTACGCGGTACCGTGGGAATGATATCGACAATAACGACGCGTAGCTACCGGCTCTGAAGCGCCTCGATTTACGAACATGACTTTCTGACGACTACGCATTGTGCGGGTGTCAACTGCCTGTCAATGGAAATACTTTACAAGTCAAACTATCTAAAACGGGATTTCTTTTACAGGAAAACGACTGATGGAAAATGAACGATACAGAAATTCAGATTGCATCCGCTGATTGGGATTGAAATTATACTCTGAAAATTACACTTGTAGACATAAAAGCATCGTTAATTTATCGCTAATAATGCATGGTTTTGACACTGTGCAAGTCAGGCTATCTAAATAAGACATAATACAAATTCATTAGTAGTTGTTCAATTATTTTTTCGCAAATTCAATGATGAAAATGATCAGATAGCATGCGCTGATTAGAATTGAAATTATACTCTGAAAACTACAACTGTAGATAGATATGTATTGTACACTCGTACAGGTAATTTATCGAACGGTCAGCATACAAGACAATGGACAGGTAACACAATTAAAAATCCCACGATCGGGGGCAACGCCCCGAGTGAATCATCACGCTTTATTTCGGGTGTGTATAACAATAGGTCTACTTGAGTGTGGCAAAATGACGTCAAAGCCCTGAAAACCATCAGTCTGTTATCTTGAAACGGGTTTCAGGTCGTACAATGCCTGGCGTAGGAAAAGCGAATTAAAACGATCAATTACGCCGTTTCAGTTCATATTACACAGTTCTGGACTATGCCGTAGCCAACACAAGGTATCGCTTGGAGATGGGCAGGCCCAGAAAATTTTCAGCTGCGTCGTTTTTGTAGACAACCCTACGATTTCATGGGGTTGACAGTAAAATTTGAAATTTTTTCTAGATTTTTATAATAAATTCAAAAATTTCAATTAGCTGTGCGTCTGCTTCTACTGGTTGGAATTGGGTCAAATTTGGTGTGCAGCGTTTTTCTTTTATATTTACAAGAAAACCACAAATTTGATTGGAATTAAATTGAGAGCATATAGAAACATTTCACATGTTAGATTAGAATTCTCTAGTTGGCCAAGTCTGGCATCGCTACTTTTGAAGACTAATGGTCGCGACATGCGATAACACAAACTATTGTAATGAAAGCGTAGGCCTCCGCGTATCTTTATCGACACATACACTTAGCATATATAACGTTGTCTTTTGGAAATCAAGTGCGGTGGTCGATGGTTGTGACTTGCGCGACACGATAGCTTCGCCTAATCTCGACGGGAACAATTAGCAAGTCGTTATCAGGCGGAGAATATTTGCCGACTCATTTCATACGCTTCTGTCCAATGTCATGAGAATTGTTCCCAGGCGATTGTCCTTATCTTGGTTAATGTAATGGCAGTTATTTTCTCAGGGCCGAGCGAGCAGTTAGAGTCAATGGTTTAGCTGGATCAAGTCTTACGGATTCATCTACCTTTTTCAAGTGGCAAACAATCAACAGAACGCTCGGCAGACATGTGGTGTAGATTGCCGATCAAAACCATATAGGACACTCTATCGAATCCCGAGCGACTGCAAGGCCTTATTTACATCGATCATTCAAAATTTGCAGTTTTACACTAGCTCTAGGCCAGTGATTATCAACAATTGGACAGTAGCAACGGTTCTGGCGGTTACCTCAATATTGTACGATTCTATACATCCAATATCCTTATAGAGAAATCACTCATAAAACTTTTAATCCATTAACCCGATCGAAACGGCATAATCATTAATGATAACTGAGCGTATTTTCACGAACACGCTTTACTTAATCCAAAATTTCCTGAGTTGTTCTGGTCGCAGACAATTACAACTATTCCAGATGGATAGCTATTATCAATACGCATACGTCAAGCCATAAATAACATATTATACTATCGAATAACCTGTTCAAAATGCAGATTGAATACATAAAAACGTTTTGCGCAAAATACAACTCGCCACGACGTTCGCGTGAATGTGCGCGCGTGAGATAAACCAGCGCCCGTGACCTAAATCAGCGCATCGCCGAGACATCAAATTCATTTGCAGATCTTTTCTCCTAACATGCGTTGGTTATGCCCATTGCCCATCTATTGGAATACTTATAATCAATAATATAATTAGTCGCACAGAAGATTCTTTGAACTGGAAGTAAAAATATTTTACGAAATAACATGCGCGGGTTTTAGCAATGTATTTTCTGTTGCTGTTGAAGATTACGCATATTGAATATTTTTGCTTTTCATACTAATACACCAATACTGCCATGATGTTGTTCAGCGAGCTACAAGATCTCCGCTATTGATATGACAGGAAATTTATGTCCGTAAATGGCTGCACTTCTGGTGAAAATGTTTCACGTCTTTTACGTAGTAGCCTAGCGAATAAAACGAAATGCACCGGCACATCAAAGCTCCGGTCGCGATTCTGGTATTGAAAGGTATTTTCGTGTCTGCTCGAGATTTCCGTCCACAACGCGCAGGTCATTCATGAAAATTTGACGACCAGCAAAGCCAATGGCATATATTGCGCCACGCAATAAATTACTTTACAAAAATATGGTTGAATGTCGATTTTCAATCTAGCGGATCGAGGTATGTAGAGTCTGCGGTCACGAGACGCACTTCGAAACTGATTGCTGCGATGCGCGTGTTGTACAACAGCAATGTTAGTTTCAACACATGGCACGAACTCGTACAAAGGATGGACAAGCGATTACATATACCGGCGTTGTGAAATGAATCATTTCAACGTCCGCGATACTATGTTATCACCCAAACAATAACACGCGGTAATATATTTGCTGTTGTGATTAGCGAAGATTCGCTGTTGCAGATTACGCATATCGATTGCTGCTTTTCATACTAATACAGCATTACCAACATGATGGTATTCAGTTCAGCGAGCTACAAGATCTCCAAAGCGCAATCGATATGACAGAAAATTTATGTCTGTAAATGGCTTCACTTCTGGTGAAAATGTTTCAGATCTGGCCCATGGTAGAGAACAAAACCTAAATATGGTTGAATGTTCAATGTCCATTGTCAAATTAGCGAATAAATAGGTATGTAGAGTCGGCGGTCGAGTTGTGCACTTCGAAACTGATTGCTGCGATGCGCATGTCGTGATAGCTGGGTTATCAGGATGCCTATTGGTTCAATAGACAGCCCTTGTCTCAAAGCGATTGTCTACATCACCAGTGTCGATGAAATGCTTGCATAATATGACGCGGGGCCTACGATAAGTTATCTTAGGCCCCGTATGACCTAATCTTTCTTCAAATGCCCAGTAAAATAGCAGTGAAACACTGCATTTTATATTGCAGATATGACTACCTGTCAATCCCACCAATATATATTCAGTTCTACTTGTTGTACAAGAGCAAGGTGTGTTTCGATAAAGCACTATCTAGTACTTAGTAACTCGTACGAAGCGATTACATACATCGGCGTCCGGCACTGTGAATTGAATCATTGAATGAACGTCGTCAATACTACAATAACACGCGGCGCGTGTATGTGCGCTGAATGCGAGACGCCTGGCATCAATCGCGCTATAGCCAACTGTAGCCATCGGTATATCAGCGGTCGTTACAGTCGATTGTATTATCGTAAGAACCTCACTCAGGTCATTTTGGAATCCTGATATTGCTGTGAAATCAGTCAGGCGATGATTCTATCCCGAGCCCGTCTATGTATGACGTAGTCGCAAATTCAAGAAGCAAATTCTCTAATATTTTCAAAAAGTTGAGAACACTTCTTGGTATAGGGGCATCACCTGTTTCTCTCTCCTGAGTGTAGCTCAGTTGGTTAGGCGGCTGTTTCACGATTACAGCGATATATTGGGTGTCGGTTCAAGTCTCGTGGTTCGGATTTTATGAACATTTTTCTAAATGCATTGAAATTTGGACTCGAGGCCGGCCGTTTCGATCGGGTTAAAAATGTGAAACGCATTTTAGCATGGCGCCGTATTAGAGTCCATGGTATACGTTGGACTTGGCGGACATCTCAAGGCTGCGAGTAATGTATCAAACTCTCTAAAAGTACCCTGCAACTCGTTTAAGATCAGTAATATGCGGAAGCTAAGTAGATTTTTTACACAAAATCTGTTAAATTTCGACCATACAATTTACCGTACAATAGGCAGTATCATGGCAGCTAACAAACAAAAAACGAAGCAATGGCCCCGCGTATAACACGAGTATTATCAAAGGACAACAATGAGAACATGTCATTAAATTCAAGTTTCCAATGTTAGCTTTTGAGCTACACGCGGTTGCATTTCGCGGTAATTTTGATTTTTGAAATTTTCAAAATTTTATCGCCCTTATAAAATCGGGCGCCATCGTTTTTCGTAAGCTAATATAAGAGCAGAAACTGTTGTTATTTGTCGAATTTTGATTGTCAAGTACAATGCCTCACAATCACGAGACCAGACATCGCGTTTTGTCTGCGTTTAAACTCAAATTTGCAATTTGCAAGTCATTTCCAAGGAGGTGGAATGCTTGATCGCAAATCTATGTCAGCGGATGCCGACCCAAACATACGTAATGAAATATCAGCATCAGTTTCGCACCGAAAGCTGTAAAACTGCCAAATCATTCCAGGAATTCAGAACTGCCGCTCCATAATTCCACAAGTGTTGGTCACATACGGCCTATGCCTAAAACAGGTATTCGGTGCATTTATGGCGTCNCANAGCACGCGGTCAATGCGTCGTCCGAAACGTTCCGATTAAAAAATTGTTTTTGGAGCTTCGTATTTTTGGGTGAGTTCTACGCAGAGGTGGTCAGTATTTTACTTGTAACTTACTTGTACTTCACAGATTTCGTTTTTGTTTGTACGAAACAAAAGGTCGACTATGTCTGTATTACACTTCACTGACAGAACCTTCACAGGTAAAATAAAACCAATGCAATTAATGACTGAAAATTTCAATCTAGCTAATAATACGCAGTCTTAATGCCAATCTCATCACAAAATGAAACACGATAATGTTATTTACACGCTGGAATCGGGCGCGGAACCGGTAAAATTGAGGGAATAATACGCCATATTGGTTTCCACGACCAAATAGTCCACAATATGCAATTCTGCTGCAGGACAGATCGCATTACGGCCGCGGCCAAATGTCACAAATTTGCCTTCAATCAAACAAAGTCGCGTTTTCTTTATTCACATGTCAAACACACGTCGCCCGCGACATGATGTACTTTGTCATGGAAACGCACCGTAAAGTACCTTGCAGTGCGCGCATAATAAGGTCTCGTAATACTAGGTAACGGAGCGCAGCGACACGTTTGAATCGCGTCTTAGCTGCAATCAAGTGTTAGCATTTTTAATTTGACACGTCCAGCTATACAGTGTACAATTTTCATGACAGAATCGGATAGCTAGAAAATAATCAGCTTTTCAAAATGAGATACTAATTAGAATGACACCTACACCGCGAAAATTAGAGTAAAATTGGAATTACTGAATCCGCAAAATCTTGAAATTGAATTATATTCCGAACTAGAAAGAAATGCAACCATTGTAGTTACAGTTTTTCCAAATGAGACTAGAATTCGAATTATAGCAACAATTTTTTCCAAATTAGATTAGAATTAGAATTATAGTTATGTTTTTCCAAATTACACTAGAATTATAATCATAGTTACAGTTTTTCCAAATTAGACTAGAATTAGAATTACAGCGACAATTTTATTCCAAATCCGATTACAATTAGAATTACGAAATCCGCGAAAACTCGTTTCGCGCTATACAATTCTCATGTAGCATTTTTAGGAAAAGCAAAAATTAGATAAGAATTAAAATTACAACATTGAAACATTTCACAAATTATATCACCGGCATTTCGCTCTAATTAGCCTCATTACACTACTACAACTATTGAGTTGTCCAAACCTACGTTAGTAGGTCATGCCAATGGCGAGGTGACATATCTTAGCTAGCACATGGCTAGGACATTTCAAAATCGAACTGGCAATCATGAATCAGGCAGGGACTTCTAAGCGAAAATATACATCTAACCCGTTTGTGTAAGACTACCTACCGATCAAGATAGCGTAATGGTTAAGCGTCCGGCTTCTTGATCGGTAGATCGTGGGTTCGATTCCCGGCCGGGTCAGACCGAAGACCTGATTAGTAACACTGGTATCCATGGCTTCCCTGCTTGGCGCTCATGCATTACTGGGATAGCATGGAGGGGTGGTGCATGACTTAGAAAGCCGTAAAGGCTACATCTGCACTTCCTTGTCCAGCGGCATAAGCACATCATGCAGATCATGTGTATGTGTATTGTGTATCATGAGTCGGTGTATATGCCGCAAAAACATCAAGGACAAAAATAAACTACGTCCTTTCCGAAATCGGCATCACGCGTTCCGAGAACGATTTTGAATATTGGAGCCGCGCGCATACGCGGAACGCCTTCGCAATATCTCAAGACCGCGCTGGTAAACATGACATCAAGAATCGTGAAATTTTCGAATTTGAATTCTCGAGATTTTACTGCAACAAAGAAAGCGAGTTTACGATCTCCCTGAATTAGAACGACAATGTATTATCATGACCGGACGAGGCTTGCAAGCAAAGTTCCAGGTAACGCTGCCAATATACCGAGATTTCAACATGCTTGCAAAATATGCGTACCGCAAATCCGATGTAGGCCCATGTGAAGGTTTGCATTTAATAACTGTAGTGACGTGACACTGACTTTACAAGGTATCGTTTTTATATAGAATAAGAAATACATTGCAAAAAGGAATTGGAGGCCCTCGGGATCATAGAGAAAAATGGGTTTCAAAAATTCTTATTCTACCCTAAAATCACTATATTTGCCAACATCTCTTAAACGGCTTTAGGCAGGAATAAGCCTATGATGAAACTCTTGGAGTTATACAATCTGATACCAAAATATTAGCTGCAGACCCTCGGGAACATAGAGAAAAAAACGGGTTGCAAAAACGTTTTATACCCCCTAATCACTTTTTTGCCAATATCTATCGAACGGCTTTAGCCACAGCTAAGCCAATGCGCGCTTTTGATGTAATTCTTCGAGTTCTACGATCCGTTCCAAAATCTTAACAGTTTTCAATTTTTTTAGGCAAATCAAGCCCACTTCATATCAAATCAGACTTACTTATCTTAAGCACGAGAATGTCAAAGTTCTATAGCAAGCTTGGCTCGTTGCGCACTACACAGTTACGCTGTTGAATTTTCAGGAAAACCAGATTACAATTAAAATGAGACTAAAGAAACATTTCACAAACCAGATTAGAATCTGAAATACCGTAATTTCGCCCAAATCAGTTTAATTAAACGAATAGAATTATCTAGCTGTCCGAGATACATCGGAACGCGAAGATTCTGTGTACATTGTCACACCGCGCCAGCCGCTTCTCACCAGACTCAAACAATGTACATTGTACAAGACACATTCGATGTATTAACGCGACGCAGCTGCGCGACATAAATTTCGGATTTCCCTTTCCGCGATATTGTTTGATATCGGCGAGCTCTGAGACACGCGTACGTGTGTCACAAAGGGCGGTTTCACCCGCCGCGAAGGAAAACAATCGTAGCCCGGGAGAAAATTCGTGTGTTTTTCTCTGCGCGGTACGCTTCCCCCGTGATATTTCGAGAGCTTCTTGTAGGCACAGAACTTCAATATACAATTGAATAATATATTCATATTAATAATGTTCGGGTACATTCGAGAGCGGTGTCGGAAAGGCGTGTTTCAGTGGCCTTATCAAAACAAAAGGTGGCCTTTCTGCGGGGTTAAACACGGTAGCTGGTGTCAAAAAGATAATCGCTTGTGTAGACCAGTTTGATGGACACCACCTGGCATTTTACAAAGTTTCACGGCTGGTATTACCATAATTCGACAATCAAATTACACTAAATTAAATTAGAATTAGATGAACTGTATTCCAAACACCTTGAAATTGAAAAGAACACACAAAAACCAAGTTCACTGCGTATCAAATCTGATTTCATTGTCATGATGAGTACGAGAATAGCAAATATCTGTACCATAGAGTTCTCCTGTGGCGTTTTCAGGAAGCCAAAAATAGATTAGAATTTAAATTACAACTTGGAGACACTTCTCAAAAATTACATTGGAATTATAATTTTAGAATACCGGCATTTCTCTCCTGTAACATTTTCAGGAAAGCCAGATTAGAATTGAAATGAGACAACGGAGAACGGACAACTTTTACCTTTCCGGTTTACTCAAGTAAGTTGCGCCTGTTTGCCAACAAGTAGATATCGCCTACTTGCAATACACACTCAAGTAGTTTTGATTTTTTGACTACTTCTTCTAAGCATGGAATACTTTTATTTGTGATTGACTGAGAGTGTTAATTCCACTTAAGTGTCAAAGATGATTGTTTTGGACGCATCTGTGTATTAAATACCACGAGAAAGGAGTTAAAAATTGAACCCATGTACAACACGCATCGCCTATTAAATTCGTTGACTTTGCATAAAGAATTTTAGTAGCAGGCAGACATTGCATGTTCTAAAATGAACTTTGAACAAAGCGATTGTGTTAAGCTTTATTGTCAGATCATTGTGACCTCGTATATCCCCCGCGAATTGATAGCGCAGAGGTGATAACACCGTTTAACTCTGTCACAGTATTGCTAACAAGGGGAAACCAACTGTTGATAACAATGGCAGGCGGATAATGCAGAATTGTGACATCACGCACAGGAGTATGTCTGCACGCGAGACTTATCTGGGATTTTGGTTTCGGAAAAGTCCTCAAAATTTGCCCGTAGACCGCAACAGACACCGATAGTATATGTTTGTCAATGTGTGTACGGGTACGTATATAATTTTATCTGCAGGGTATTATGGCGGAATTATAGACGATGAAATCTCCTGAGCGGATTCTGGAAATGATTTCAGTTGGAGAGGCTGATTTTTAGCATTGGTAGGTCTTTCACGTGTAAATTTCATGCTAAATTCCATTGAATTCATTCGAAATCCAGTTTTCACATCTATCGCGACATTTTTTAGTTGTCTTCGCATAGTCGCCTAACTGTCAAAGCTATGAAGAGGACATTTGGGCGTCCTCGGAGGCAATTTTACATTTCTTAAGGGGATAAATCCTCTTAAAAGGGGACTTGTGGTTTGAACTTTTTCCGTCGTTATGATTTTAGACAAGTTCTACGTAATAATTTTTAGCTTTAAGGATAAACCAGGCCTAGAATACCTAGTTTTTAAAACTTGGAAATGCTGCACAAGAGTTTTTCATGGCGTCCAAGATGCCCTTTCCAATGGATGTTGCGATCAAAATATCAATACATAATCGAACTTATAAAGTACGCTGGCGATTTACAGCTGGAATGTGACCGTTACTCTCGCTGATTTGGAGCTGACACCGCTTAGAAACAGAAAGCATGTTACTGAATTTGTTCCTATGTCGCGATATGTTTCCTTACAGCGCACGCGGCATCATTGTAGGGCAAAAACGATGTCGATATTCCCTGCGCAAACAATCAGACCAAGCGATTTGTGCCACTGTCCTATGGTTAACTACTAAAGCCTGATTCAGCCCGTGTTTAGATGTTTGTTTGGGCTCTGTCGACAGGATAGTCATTTGTTGTAAACAAGGATGTCGGAGTAGCTTTTCAAAGACGGCCGTGTTCCGAAAGTACAAATGACTACTCAACGGTATTTTTTAATTTCCGCAAAACATAAATCACACTGTTCGGAACAAGAAATTCTCATTGGACACGGCCCGATTGAACTGCCGCGTGACGCAATAATCGAATAAGTTTTCGGACGACGGATTAGTCACCGGGTCCAACAAATGTTTACCGCGTAATTAGTCAACTAAACATATCGTTTCTCTGGTTAATTCCACGCGGAATATACAGCGAAATGCGTGTCCTGTGTGGTCCAAGATTTTGCACTGTGTAATTCTATAAACCACGATTCATTACATGGCCTACGACTTGATTCAGAATCGAATCACCGAGGCCTACAAACAGGCCAACAATCATAGACAGTCCTATGGAATTACGGNATGAATGCTCGTTGATTTCATGAATAACAGGGCAACTGTACGATCAATAGCATCCCGNATAAGGGCCTAAAACAGGATATCTTCACACAACTCTCAAGGAAAACATCTACGCCCCGATTCAATATATATCATGAGGTAATAGCTTCAGAAATCAAGTAACGATAGAGCTTGTATGCATCGGGCTAGGACGCTACCTTTCCGACGATTGAAGCCACTCAAAAAAACACTCGGAATGCGAATGGAAAGTTGGCGCTGAATAGCGGGAAACGTACAATATTCATTTTCAATTGATATTCCGCTATTCAAGACCACGGNAAGANGCAAAACCGAATCTAAAGCAGGATGCGTTGAAAGAAACCGCGAACAGCATTCAATTTGCGCGTATCTTAACAAAAAAGGTGTAAAAATCAAAAGTTCGAAAAGGTGACTCGGTTTTCAACATAACACCGTATCTGGAAATGCGCGTTTCCCCAAAAATGTCAAACCATTGAAATTGTAGGCATTGCGGTTTGCGCGAATATGCCAATCGCGAGATTATACACAATCAACTGTAATTCATTTTTTCTTTCCATCAAACCCGCCGTTTCCGCGACTAAACAACCGTACACGCGCGCCCGTAGCACCTAACACGCGTCTACAATCCTACAAAGCTTCGTCACGAGTCAAAACAACAATTTACATCCGAGAAGTCGCGATTCCGATGCTGTCATAAGTGCCAATCAGCGATCCCGATAAGAATGAGGAAATACAACACGGCGCGCGGCGCGCGACAAATTTCGGAAGCACTACGCTTGTCAGCGGGGCCCAGAAAGTGCGGCNCGTATCGTGTTATTTGGTGGTGAAATTCNTCGACAGAAATCTGTTAGGCCTGCTGACGGGTCGAACAATACGCGTTGTTCTGTGGTTATTGGTACGTTGGGAGTCTGGTTGGTTAACAAGCTAATTGCAATACGCCGTGTCAGCAACTGATGTGAATTTAAAAACATTAAAAGCAATGCAGTGTATCACCAAACTCAGCCCAACTTGCCTTGAGACTTCAGCGCACAANNCATCTAAAGAAGTTGACAGGNGTGGATAACAAGCTTTTCCGAATGAGNTTATANTTACAATTATATCTACAGNGTTTACTTNTTCAANTTAGANAGGAATTAGAATTACTGAANCCGCAAAAACTTGGAAATNGNATGCNATCCCGAATNAGCAAGNAATANACAAAATTAAAATTNANTTCATATNACANCANATAGTTCNTTTNCGCAANCACGAGAATGGCAAATGTCTTTACACAAGTTTGGCTAGTTTCGCACTATAGATTAGAATTAGAATTAAAGTATAGAAAAATTTCACAAATTAGATTTGAATTAGATTACAGACATTTCGTTGTAATTAGCCTAATTAAAAAGTGGAATTATCTAGTCACCAAGTCTACTGTAAGCGATCAGCCAACAAGCTTCAATCGCAAACAATTCCAAAATATCAATCAACACGATGCAGATATGTTCAACCAAAGAGTTCTGACCGTTACGCCGACAGACTCCATCAATTGTCAGCGCCAGACTATGTTTAGTACAAAGGCGCATTACCACAATAGTTTTCGTCCCACACAACAGCCGGGAAGTACACAATAAACACCAATTCGATTTGCTAGAAAACACGCAGTTAACAGATGGCAGTATATGGGAATATCCGCACTTGAGTATCAGCGTTACAAAAGATATTCGGCTCTAGCGCGTGCAATCAAGTTCATCAAAGCCCGCAAAGAATAGGCGACAGCGCAAGTGACAAGCTTGTTGCTGTCAATTTGATTGCGAGGATATAAGCCAGACGCCTGGCTATTGTTTCCTATATTGTGGCTCGGAACATGCGCCAACACAAGCGCATTCCAGGAATAATGAACCCTGACGGGAGCGCGACAAAAAGATACAGCGGCCCGACAATGTAGGCTTTGCGAAATATGACAGAAACATATTGTAAAACACGACGCTATTTGCTACTTTTCATTAAAAGTCTCGAGTGTCACGGCGTTCTGGATACTAGGCTGTTCCGTTACAGACCTGGTCGCTATGTATTTAACCGGTATACTGTGACGGGTACATACGCGGTATGTATGCTAGTATGCATATTGCGTATGATATATATTTTGAAAGGGTGGTAATGTCTTGAGTTGGTTTTCACTAATAGCGATACGTAGGCAGGCCTAACAGACCCTTCTCAAGATGAAAACGCCTAGAAAAGCATTACATTCCCTTCAGGTATACATAAAACTATACATAATGAAATTTACCACCGCAAATACTATTATTTTATAGAATCGTTTAAGTTTCGAATTGTAATCACTTTAATTCTACCCAATGGAATTAAGCCAAATTTGGTGTGCAGCCTTTTTTTCAAGGACATTTAACAATTTACTCGGGGAGCCGGTGAAATATGGAGAAAAAAATGCGAGCAGCCCAAATGGCATACTTGGACTCAGCTGGATTCAGTAATTCTCATTCCAATCTTATTCCAGAAAAAAGAACTGAAACTAAAATTCACATTCTAATCTAGTTAGAGAAAGCCAGAAATTTTCGATAGTTGTCAAAACTATATTCTTCAATAGAGTATATCCATCCACAGCGGCTAACATAATGAACGGTAAACCCCACCAATGCACGCGGGGACCGCGTCAGGTTAAGGCAAGACTCGCTAATACGCCAGTTGTTCTCTGAAACAATCAACGCCACCATAATCGATTCTTCTCCGGGCAGTAATTAGAATATTGTGACGCACGCGAGCCGCACGGCTATGCCTACGCGGTCTAGGTGAGTTATTTCTGTCAGCCCCCAGAGTAAGAAGGGTGGCCCAAGGTGTGCCGTGCTATTTCCCAACGGGTGCCTAGGTAAGAATCGCAGGCCGCACAAGAATATTAAGACGCCTTCCTGGTAAATGGCAGAATCATTAACTGACAGGCATTATACGGCCAATCAGCACAATTTAAGTATAACCTACGTAAGTTTTGATTAATGGGCCTGTCATTGGCGCTGCGTGGAAGTGATAACGGACGAATAACTTTAAATATACTAAGCATAATTGGTTAGTGCGTGTTACAAACTAGGACTAGGTCATTCTAATTACTAATTAGACTCATTAGAACGAGATTTCGACGATCTAATTCTAATCAAATCCGTGAAACGTGTCGATGCTTTCATTTTAATTCTAGTTCTGTTTTCTTGAAAATGCTATACAGAAGAACTGTATAATGCGTAACGAGCCAAGCTTGCTGTACAGACATTTGTCATTCTCGTGTTTATGAGAATGGAAATAAATGGAAATAAATGTGTAGCTACAATTCTAATAGCAATCTAATTTGAAAATATATGTGTAGCTATAATTCAAATTGCAATCTAGTTTGGAAAAAAATTGTGCAGCCATCATACTAATTCTAATCTAATTAGGAAAAATCTGTGTGGGTATAACTCTATCAAGTCCTATTTGGAAATAATGTGCAGCTATTATTTTAATTGTAATGTAATTTGGAAAAAGCTGTGTAGGTATAACTCTAAATTTAGTCTAATTTGGAAACAAATGTGCAGGTACAATTCTACTTGTAATCTAATTTGAAAATAAATGTGTAGCTGTAATTCTAATTGTAATCTAGTTTGGAAAAAAATTGTGCAGCCATCATACTAATTCTAATCTAATTAGGAAAAAGCTGTGTGGGTATAACTTTACCTAGTCCTATTTGGAAATGCTGTGTAGCTATTATTTTAATTGTAATCTAATTTGGAAAAAAATGTGTAGCTATCATTCTAATTCTAATCTAATTCGGAAAGAGCTGTGTAGTTATTATTCTAATTGTGATCTAATTAGGAAAAAGCTGTGTAGGCATAACTCTGAACCTAGTCTAATTTAGAAATAATGTGTAGCTTATGATTCTAGTTGGAATATAATTTGGAAAAAACTAAGTAGCTATAATTTTAATTGTAATATAATTTGGAAAAACTGCAACTATCATTCTAATTATAATCTAATTTGTAAAAAAATGTGTAGCTATCATTCTAATTCTAATCTAATTTGGAAAGAACTGTGTAGTTATTATTCTAATTGTAATCTAATTAGGAAAAAGCTGTGTAGGTATAACTCTAAAGCTAGTCT
>KE606166.1:264-12653 GCA_000444245.1 Botryllus schlosseri | reverse complement strand
AGTCATCCACCTAGCAATGGGGGTAGAAAAACGAAAAACGGTATTTTGAACAGATGACCTTTTTTTAGTCAACCGATCACAAAGTGGGAAAAATTCACCGGTTTTGAGAATTCTTCTTCCCGGTTTTGCAAGTCTAAAATTTCTGAAAAAGTGTCCTCTTTTTAGATTTCCAAAATATGGTAAGCCTACCATAATTGTATAATTACGTCCGAAAAACCATGTAGTATGAACCTACGGACGATTTTCACCCCAAAATCGACGTATACGATGTGGGGTGTCTGGAACCATACAAATCGTCGTCGGTTCAAGAGTTTTTGCACGTAGATATAGATGCTGCATAGCGATGTAGTCCTGGTTAAAGATATTTTTGGTCAGTTTATGGCAGTGATCGGAAGCCATTTTTCGTCAAAGGGGCCATATTACCCTATATTTTCAATTGTCATTGCCAATCCTCTGTGACGTCACAATTAAATATGCGTGACGTCATTGCTAAAGAAAAACAATAGAAAACATGTTTTAAATTGATTTTTGTTTCAAATGCAAACCTATACATACTCAAAGAAGTAGAACTGTACAAGCGGGTGTATGACATAACCACTTGGGTAAACAGTGCAACTA
The DNA here is from genome assembly GCA_000444245.1 of Botryllus schlosseri. Classification (NCBI taxonomy): domain Eukaryota; kingdom Metazoa; phylum Chordata; class Ascidiacea; order Stolidobranchia; family Styelidae; genus Botryllus; species Botryllus schlosseri. Next base: position 12,035 of record KE606166.1, on the reverse strand, counting down.
GTCAAAACCTCTACTTAAGTACTCCAAAATGTTGCAATATAATTCGTTACTGGCCGCTTCTGTTTGCTCCTCGTTTTTCATTCCAAATTCCCGAACAGGTGACTACGAATTCCTAAAAGAGGCCTTGCCGGTACTCCAGACTGAGCATCTGTTCTGGGAACGAGATCGGTCCGTAGTTGTACAGGACTCTGATGGAAAGCCTCACTCGCTCAGCAGATACGGTTCAGACGTCAACCAGCCTCGGCCGGAGTCATACCGCGAAGACTACGAGCTGGTGCACGACCATAAGCTGAGCCAAGGTAACAAAGAAAAGCGTGCTTTGGCGGGCTTGTGATATCGACTGCTCGGAACTTGCATAGGCGCAGTATGTTGTTTGCTTGATAATTTACGTTTGTTTCGTAACAGCGGACAAGCTCGAATTGATGACTCACGTAACCTCGGCATGTGAATCAGGATGGGATTTTTCTTCGAGATGGACCGGTACAATTATTGACACAATGTTATTGGTTGGATTTAGTTCTTACGAATATGAAGTAATATCGAGTAAGCACGGACTCGCGTGCTTGCTTAATGTTGGAAAATCGCATTATTTTTTAAGTTGTACGCCTTGGGCATAATGAAGATGTGATTATGTTGAAGGTATCGTGCCTAAATATCATGCTGCGCTAATTAGTCGAATACGTTATCAATCTGTTACGAATCAAATACTTGATTTAGGCGCACGGCACAAGAAGGGCTCGAACGTGCTTTTGGAACTGAAGACTCGGGACATCGTACCTGTCGACTTGAACAGCATCTTGGCCGCTGTCGAAAAAACCCTATCTGAATTTAACAAGCAACTAGGTATATGCGAAAGACATCAAATGGTCCATATATACGTGCAATTAGTAACAATTGCTTATGGTAACTTCCATTCTCTATGCAGTTCAGTGCAGAGGGGGTCAATAATGACATACTTCTGATTTTTTTTGAGTAATCAAGTAGGTTTTGCCAATGCTTGAACTCCTTATACAAGTGGTTGTGTATTCAGACTACTTCTACTTCTACTCGACAGTTTATGACGTAAAGCTACTTACTTTAGACACTTAGGCATTTGGAATGTAGCAGGTAGTTTAGAAATTGTTTTTATCCTTATTGTTATTTAATTATCAATCGAAATAGCCCCTGTTAGATGGTAGCTGAATATATTTCGACAATTTGTATCGTAATCGGTGATTGAGGCTTGTGGCGATGATGCATCTTGTAATTCCGTAACTAACTCACCTCTGATTTCCTACGAAAAATATGCGATGCCACGAGCCAAATCTATACTTTTTAAAACTGCTCACTTCAGAATTTTTCAAACCATTTGTTTTCTACTTCTATTTCAAGTTGTTTTGGATGTCTTATGGTGACACCTTCTACTTGAGTAGCAATGCTGACTATGTCGACCATTTCTGGTGCAGTGTAGTTATGATGGTGGGTGAAGCTAGTCTGCTAGAGTAATCGAGCTGGTATTCTCCCTCATTCTGGCATTGCCAAAGATGTGAGGCCGCCTGGTGTTTGATATCTCAAATGAACCGTGTTTTTTTAGAGCAGAAAATCCCGTGCTTACAATGACCGTTTTCGGGCTATTCTCCTTACAAGCTCTGCGTCAATTCCTTGACTTCATACGACGCTTTTCCATTTCAGGTCGTACCGAAACAGCAACTGCATACCTCGAAAAATATCGAAATCGAGTGAACGGAATCGAAAAGATTCACTGGCACGAAGAAGACGGAACGTATTACGATTACGTCATATCGAAAGCGTCACACAATCGGTTTGTTCTCGTTACAGCGATTGAGACATATTATTTATCCATGTAACTTCATCAGACCGTTCAGCCAGTATATGAATCCTGAACAGTGCACACTGTATCGCCGATTCGTCTAGTATACTCGTGTATCACTTGTGACTTGATCAACAACGCAAGTAATCAAGAAAACATCAGATAATCACTTGGTCTTTGAAGACAATATTCAGCGCCTTACTGACTACCTCTCTCTGAATATAAGCCATCACCACCTCCATATATTTGACTGACCGTATAGTTTCAAGTCGCCAAATGTGTTACCACCATTCAGGCAATACTTCTTATCGAACGCGACGCCTTTATGGACAAAATCCTATCCTTATTACGTCGACGTCGAGAAAAGAGAGAGGAAAATGCTCGAATACTTCAAAGCGCTGAAACACGACGTGTGTTACTGAGTACACTCACTAGAAATAGGTGTCGGCATCTCTGACTCAATCTCCCAATTACGCAGGACGTGTGCGTGCTTGATTTTCCCGGTGGCGTACCGACATCTCTAAATCACAGTGGGGAACAGTGGGACTTCCCTAACGCATGGCCTCCTATTGTGGTGAGAGGATTGTTGCGAATATTTCTAGGTGAAATGTGTACTGTAGTTAGCCGGAAATGCTAGCCCTAGTTTTGTGGTGGGGGTATGCTGGAGAGTGAATATTTCCCAGATGTGGTAACGAAGTACTTATACTATTTCAGAGTATTCTGTAGATTTTGCCTACTTGCCCGACTTATTCAAGAGATTATGGTTTCAGTTTCAAAACTAGGCCTGGAATACTTACTTTTGTACTTACTTGGAAATAGCAAATTCCCTTTGTACTTCAGGAGACATATACGACGTTGCTCCTGCTTGTACTTGAGTACCAACGTTGAGTACTTGGACCCCATCTGACATTCCACACGAGATGGTGATGGACAAAATCGAATCGTATGCGAATCGAATCATCGCGTTTCAATTATTATCATTACCTAGATGAAACAGCAGTGTCAAAATCACTCTATGTGGAAGTACTTTCAAAAATTGGATTAGGTCGAGTGGTCGCATACTTTAAGCGGTTAATCAGAGAAGGCTAATATTTCGAAATTGTAAGATTTATGTTCGCGACTATTGAAAAATGATTAATGAAACTGCAAATATCTACTATCTTCGAAATACGTCGAGTTACCGTGACACAGGCTATTTCACGCCGTAATAATGACAATTTCACCCGAAAAAGTGATGCAAATATATTCCAAAACCTCTACTTTTCAAGATCCAAACTGAGAGTAAATAATCGTTCCTAAAACCTCTTCAAGTACAGGCGCAAGTAGTTTAAAAACGTGACCTAGTGGAAGTTGGCAAAACCTACTTGAGTACTCTTCGTTACTGACCACATCTGTCTACGTATTGAGAAGCAAAATTGTGCATTCTATTCATTTTAAATGCCCTTTTAACAAGCTACATTTCTCTTGGGAAATGCGTATCTGGGCATTGGGGCCTAACACCATTGACTCTATGAGTCTGCTTTACAGCATATGTTGATAGAAGGAATGGCGTTGAGTAAAGTGGGCGAGCTGCAAGACGAGGCGGTCCGTCAATCTCGAAAATGGATCAAAACGGGCTATCGCGGATTCTCCAACCCAGGCTACGACAACGCCATGTTCGAGAAAGTATGCGCTTGCGATTGGCAGGTATAATGTCACCTTACCGACTGCCTTGTTTAGTACAACGTGTTGCGAGATGATGGTCTGCCGGGTAGCGGCGGGGAATATGGGGTGCAAGAAGGCTTCGGTTGGACTAACGGCGTGGCTATGATACTGTTGGATTCCTACGGGGAAATACTCAAAGGTGTGTGATGATGAGTTCTGAACGGGTCGATTTTATGAGCAGCAGCGGTCAGTAACGAAGTACTTCTACTATTTTAGGAGTACTTGACTGGGTTTTGCCTCTACTTGCTCTACTTGCTCTACTTCATCAAGTTGTTATATTTTTACATAGCTACGTATACTTGAACAGGAACACTGAACAATTTTTTAGGCGAGACCACTTACTTTCTGCAATTTTTACACTATTCTACACACATCAAGCATGAAATATCCACAATATGGCTCACGGTAATGGAATATATAATCGAAGTTTGCGCATACTTGTAGTGCCATTTCAATATAGTATGTGACATGTGTGAAAGATGTCAACCATTTACGCAGAATTTTGGACTTGAGAATTGTGAGTGTAAATCTCAACATCATAATATGTCTGTAAGACTATACGTCGTTGTTGAAAAACGTATACGCTCCCAAATAGTCAAAAGGACCACGCGTACACCGCTTGCCTGCAGTAAGGTTGAGCACTCATTTGTCACCTCTTGTTGAGATTTCACAACTAATATTTGTCCTATTTTCTTTCAAAAATCGGTGGTACTTATGACTTATTATAATTTTGTTTCAGTTGACGACGACACATCTACCTCATCAAGCAATCAACCGCTCGATTAACGAATCGTCTTAATCCTCGTATTTGTTTGTGACACAGAGTTCCGTTGAAATTGTTATATTCACTTTTGTGTAATCTTTGCGTTGAGAGTACACTTGGATCTCACGTATACACGGATAACAAATAGTTTTTAGCGAGACCGCACTTCGCAATAAAATGAGAGTTTTAGCAAATGTGCCAAAACTTTGGCTTGACTTGAAGGGTATAAACTACAGGCTCTTATGTAAAAATGACAAAGATAGAGAATAGGTATTGTAGAGAAGGAAACGAAGAGAAGGAAAATCAGATATCATATATTCCCTAACCCAAATAGTTGGTGCTTACAACGATCTACATCATATTCAATGAATATCCAACTGGTTGAGAGGTTCATTCGGGCGCAAGCAATACACATGATAAAATTTGACTTAACTATTACGGATGGTGCGAACCCTTAAAAGGCTCAGGCTCGTGTGAACGCGAACCTTTTTGAAAGTTCTGTATGAACGTGAGCCTATGACGTCACGTGACGCCATATTGCTAATCCCAAGCCTACATTTCAGTGAAATGATATATTTATGCCAAGCGATGGCTCAGGCCACATTATGACGAAATACCTGCAGACTTTCTAAACGTCGCCAAATGTATCAACTGGAGATATCAAATGCTATAATATTCCCATAAAGTCAATATATCCCGTCGCTTTGTCGATAATTTCGACGAGGACGTGTAAGGGAATATAAGCTTACGCGGTAACGGTCTAGAACAGTGGTTCCCAACGTGGGCGATATCGCCCCCCAGTGAACGATTTTGAGAAAAAGGTGGAGATAATACCAAAAGAGTCGAAAATGCTAGAACGTCTAGTGAGATATATTTAATTAACATGGCCAAAAATGCACGTGAAGGCGGCTTATTCTGATTATGATGCGAAAAAACGGCCAACACAACGGAAAGTAGACGCGTTAACCGGTGTTCCGAGAACCTACCACCTCGGAAAAATAAGCTTTTTTTAGTAAATTCACCAGCGATCAGAGTTGAGTGAATAAATATCCCGTTTATATATCATCTTTTTCGGATCCGTTAATATGGGGGGGGGGGGGAAGATTTGTTTCGAAATTAATAAGGGGCGATGAGTTGAACAAGATTGGGAACTACTGGAACGTACCGGACAATGGATTCAGTGTCAGACTATTTCTGTATTGATATTGAGCAGAGTGTAAACGGGTTTCTATAGCCTTTCTTGATACAGACTTTCTACAGATAATTACCCCATAAGCAAGTCACACAGCAGCCAACAGCCCTATCGCACGGATTTGGTTTTTATGATACATTAAACAAATCAAATCAAGATCGATCCCGTACGCCTGCTAGATTTTTTAACTTAGTCCACGATATATTCTTTAGATCAATTTCATCGATTGGTTGAATAACCATCTTTCGTTGACTACCTACAGGTAGTATATTTCGTTCTTGCGGATCCTATCGTAGGCCCCGGTTCTTTATATTGTGAGATTGCGATCCAAGCTCCCTGCAGAGAGTCACTAAATATGCACAAACGGAAAGCTGAATATTTCGAGCAAACTTTTGTAACAAGGCGAGTAAAATTTTTTAAAGAGATTGGCGAGGTGCATGCTCGTTTAGTGTTGATTTTTTTATGCTGTCAGCGCGATGCACATACTGGTCCGAAGTTTAAATGTTAGGAATTTCAACCAAAAATGTTATAATGACGTGGAAAATTGTAATATATGAAAAAGGTTCACAGTGCAGAACCTGCCAAGGTTCGTTTGTGAACGTGAACCTATAAATTTCTGAGGTTCACACACAGAGCGTGGACGTGAACCTCACGTTCGCACCATTCATATTAACTATATCTTATTAATCGCAAACAGTCGTCCTAGTATGTTATGTAGGGCAGGGACTATTATAGTTTTGAGTTCGTGGATACGGAAGATGCGTAGATTATTATTGATAAATATTAGGGATGGTGTAAACTTGAGGTTCACGTTCGCGTTCTGTGTGTGAATCTCGGAAATTTGGAGGTTCGCGTTCACAACAGAACCTTGGTAGGCTCTGCACTGTGAACCTTTTTCATATATTACAATTTTCACTTCAATATGATATTTTGGTTCGAATTTATTGCATTTCAACTGCGGGCCACTCTATGCATGACGCTGGCAGCATAAAATATTAACACAAAACGAGCATGCACTTTAACAATCTCAAAGATTTTACTTGCTTTGTTACAAAAGTTTGCACGAAATATCCAGCTTCCCGTTTGTGAATATTTAGTGACTCCCTGCTGTGAGATTGACCCGCAATCACATAACATCACGAGCGACATGCAGTACCTGTAGTCAGCGAATGATGCTTATTCAACCAATCAATGAGATTGATATCACTTTTTGATGTAATAAATCTAGCAGGCGTACGGGGTCAATCTTGACTTTATATGTTTACTGTATCATTAAAACCAAATCCGTGCGATTGAGGTGTTGTCTACAGCTGTATCACTTGTGTAGTAGCCTAATATCGGTACCAAATATGGAAACATATTTTACGCTCTACCCAATATCAATGTAGCAATAGTCAGACGCCGAATACATTGTCCGGTCTGGCGAAGACCGTAAAGGCGTAAGCTTATTCTCACTTGCAACTCCTAGTCGAAATTGTCGGCAAAGCGACGGATGATATTGATTTTATAGGAGTATCATATCATTTGACTGCCTCAGTTGATACATTTAGCGAGGTTTCAAACGCCAATACGTATTTAAGCTTTGTGTCATTATATGGCCCGAGTCGTCGCTAGGTATCGTGTACAATGTACATTATAGGCTATCACGTACTTAAAATGTAGGGTTGCAATTAGCAATATGACGTCACGTGACGTCATGAGGTTCGCGTTCGCGTTCACACAGAACCTTTCAATAAGGTTCGCGTTCACACGAACCTGAACCTTNCAGAGGTTCACACCATCCCTAAAATATATTCACATATGGACTGAAAGTATTAAGCTAATTTAGGAATGATATTACTCCTGCCTTTTCATTGTGTCGTAAACTCTGAATTGATGAAAACTGCTATGAACTTTTGAGCCGGTGCTTTTTTATTGACGCCAATAATAATAATTAGCCCTCGATGACACATTCACATTTCTTAATTGGGTGACGTCATATGGCAACTTCATGNGCNAGGACTGTCATGTGAGAAGTGACAACTTTCGGTGAATTTAGCAAGACCGTAAAACAACAGTAGGTAAAGAGANTGTGATACCNGGCATGCAGAAGATTCTTACGGTGAATCTGCNTGGCGAATCTGTAGAGGCATCAAACCCAGTTGAGCTCAGTGCATCATACCNTCGAAAGGTGGTTGTTTTCATCTTTACCGCGAGGTGTCGCTTCGAGATCAAGAAACTANTGATGCTAAAANAGCGAAATAACAAGGATTGATAAACAGTAATTTGANCTTATGCTTGGGAAATGGAGAGAGCTGAGATCTAGGGCAGTGGTTCGCAACNGGTGTTGGATTTAGGGGGTTGTGGTGGAGAACAGACGCACTTGTANAAAAACTACATGGGCTGCAGTATATACATTATACTTACATAATTATACANGCGCAACACCACGATTNCGGTTATCAGTTTACTGCTCTGGACTGTAGGCCTATGCGCTGCGTTGATAGTTTTATCACGTGTTGTTCGCAAAAACTCATTTTTAACTCAGGAAAGGAANACCAATAATGGCGTCACAAACACGTCTAGCACGAATATTGCGGGTTATTGGTACACAAGAAGTTTTATTTTACAGTATATGGCGATTGTCCAATCAGACGTCCCAGAGAAGTTAGGTGCACTCAAACAAGCCAATAGTTGGTCCGTAACATCCGGCAAACATCAATGAAAAACCTTGAAGTTTAATAAAACGTAAGGATTGAAGCTTAAAGAAAGTACGNAAATATTTATCTGGACCTACAGGATTCATGTTTGTGCAGAAAAATTATAAGCAAGTGTCACAATCATTGNATTTCGTTACACGGGTCGTCATCGTCACTATCAATTATTTGATTTTTCAACTTTGNACGATAGCGACGAGTCCTTAATAAACAGTGTCCTACCAAATTTTATTGGAGGGAGTNTTTTNAGGGCTGAATAGNGGTTTTAGNTTGCGGGGAATTATGACTCGGAATAAATGAGAAGAGGATAATGAAGAAAAAGAGTTGGGAACCATCTGATCTAGGGCCTGTGCTCAAAGATTTGNAAGGGATACAACACCGANNGCGTAGTGCGGTGTATTAATTATTGNTAGTTTCTGTTCTTCATGTAATACATTCATCTCGATATCTGAGTGCATAACAGTACATTACATTACAGTGAGGTACATTACATATATTATTTGTAAAGTTGCTGCGTTAGTTATTAGTACCGAACGAAGGGGNCATCGATAATTAAGTTATACCTCTGTGTTGGTTCTTTTCAATTCAATGGACTATTTGCGTCAGAGTTAGAGTTACTCATGTGATTGATATTCGGGTTAAGTTGACCAGAACATTTCAATTATATAATCATTCTGGTCAAAACCAGAAAAACCTGACTATGTGTTGGTTCTTTTCAATTCAATGGACTATTTGTGTTAGAGTTATGTGTTAGACTCATACGAATGATATTCGGGTCAAGTTGACCAGAACATTTCAATAATATAATCATTATCGTCAAAGCTAGAAAAACCTGACGCAACAATCTTAGATGTTAGTACCATGAGGCTGATGCTGCAATGGGTCGGTTTTTCTAGATCGCTCATTACCGTCTGTCGTTAATGGTGCTGGTCTAACTTATATTATCAGCTCTTGATTTGTATTCAATAGTACATTTAAAATTTAATACTAACTGAATAGGTAACTTAATAGCTGTGGAGCTATTGGTTCATTTCGATCAACTGTGTTAGAGTTAGGGATAGAATCATACAGATCTCCGAATGATATTTGGGTCAAGTTGACCAAACCATGTTCGTCCAGTTATTTTTGAAACATCTCCTAAAAATACTTCTTGACTTACGGGAATTAAAATTTGATAATCATTCGTCACTGGCACGGCATAGGTGTAATCGAATCGTCTTGCAGATGGAAGAATTAGTCATCTAATTCTCGCTACCAACTGGGAGTTAAAATGAGTTACAATCGAATTACCTGAATAAACGCGGTACTTTGGATTAAATAAGAAAGAGACAGCAGAAAAAGCGGTCAACGTGATTTTATTTAAGGCTTTCGAACAATGAAAAAATCGTGCTAGCACATGCGTTACGTGCTACGTTCTCTCAATCACCGGCGAAATAGTGCTGACCAATCCAATAATAAATATTTGTGCCTCCGCCTAGTCATGGCTGGTAATAGTGGTGATGGGTGGTGAACACGCTTGCTCAAATGTATCGTCATTGATTTGTGAAGCAATAGCGAATTCATAAACCGCTGTCTTTGTGAGATTGTATACAATGCGGTATGTATGAGCCTGACATTGAACAGTACATGATGATTAGTCTACGAAGAAAACATCTGTTTAATGGCAAGTAGTATGAGTGGCATGTTAGACCATCGGAATACAAAGCGATTTTGAGGTGTTTTGCGTTGAGATTATAATGGTGCAATGCAGGTTTGGAACTATATATACCTCAGTGATATCTGTAACGGAGTCTTGCATTGTGTTAGTTTAAAGTTTTTTATATCTTTTGATTGCAATATGTAACAACAGGATATCTGAATTAGATGAATTTATCGAAAGTATTGAGTAGTGGTAAAATGATGAAAATGGTTCGGAAGCGCTAGACTAGGTGGCTTGGTAATCCCGGATCACAGTGATCAGTGATCACGTAACTCCGGTTCATTCATAATTGGGTGTTCAGCTGCCACACCCACTAGCATAGGGTCAAGAGATATCTGGTTTTAACTTCCATTGTCTACGAAACAGTATGTTCGGTATTTGCGTTGTTGTGGATTTCTAGAGGCGTTGTTCTGTCTCAATTCATGATTGGTCTGCAGTGTCGGCTTGGCGTAGGCGTTCTCTCGTCGACGTAAACTACTTCCTTTTCGCACAGTTGTGTTGCGCAAGTTGCGTAACCATAGTGTCCTAACTCTCGCTAACGAGAGAAGACTTAACGCCGCGGTCTCTCAAACCCAGACGGAGTAGCTGATCGCTGACCTCAAATTCCTAAGGTGANCGAGCGATTACATAATAGCGCACTGCCGACCGGGCAGAACTGGTTTNGTCNGCAAGGGAGTTGAATTGNCGGCGTCGGCAGAGAACAGTTTGTCAAGTGGCGCTTGCGCAATAATATTGGCGTCTAGATAAGCCGGGTTCTTTGTCATTTGGTAACGTAGCGTCGAGAAATGAGCAATGAGCATATGGCCTCTTNAGATAAATTGTGGATCAGTTGTTAACGCGAGTGAGGTGTGTGAAAGTAAAAGGTTTGTGTTCAAATCGAATTTTGCGATAAATGAAATCTATTGCATATTCATGAGGAGTATAAGGTGGTTTTNGTCATTTGGAACAGGAGTTTTGCATATCTTGAACATCCAATCACATTTGGAGGTTAANCTGGTATCGATTTTAATGCTGCGTNATTCAGATAACAGTCCAATCAATGCCGTACGCATTGCGGTAGTATGCAGGGCGATATCATCACCGTGACTNTCAAATATTTGTTCACTTTTCAGCTTTCGTAAGACNTCACCGTAGTCTATATTTGCCATTACAATGGAGACGTACGGCGTGAAGCATTTGCTTCGGCAGGGTCANTTACTGTTGAAGAACCACAAACCAAATCGACATCCCATNTGTGCGTTGAATGAACGAGACCGANCCACTACCTTAAACGNGGCAGANGATTTCGTCAGCNCAGTACCAGGAAATCATACCGACGTTCATTGTTGCCAACCNATGCACGGATCAAGCCAAANTCCGTAAGTAGTGTTCATACTNGATTCTACGNAATTTTACGTAGTTTTNCNATCTTACACCATTCATTCCATTTCAGGGGNATATATTGTTACGGGCCGTTACTACACGAAGCACAGATCTCAAGTGTATTTGGTGATTCAAAAAATTTCGTTGACATGAAGACAAAATTTGATGCAAGTAAGTAATCTCGTTGCCAGNAAGTAACTTGTCGTCCGCGCCGTGAAGTNTTACTCGGCATTAGGAATGAGTCGCCGCGGTTTTGTATTGGTCGTCATATCCTGTGTCATGTTAAGTGACTATTGAAAAGTATGGCCNTCCANTTTACAATGACCGTTTATCATATTCCAGGTGANATCCTACGAAAATTCCGAACTGTNGGCAAAGAAATAATCTCATTGAACCGCGCTAAAAAGCTCGCAAAATTAGCGGAATTTATTAAAGAAAATTTATCCCCAGTATCAACCGACGCCGACTTCATCAAATGGACACCTATCGATTGGTCGGAAAGGTACAGCGATAACACAGCTCAGTGCGTTAGAAATGTATAGCTA
>ATSW01013340.1:0-10868 GCA_000444245.1 Botryllus schlosseri | reverse complement strand
CAATTTCATTGAACCGTGCGATTTGCTTGTGTCGACACCATATAGGACACTATGGTGTTAGGAAATGACTTAGCAACCTACAGGCGTTTTATATGAATGACACTCATCCATCGAACTTGAAGTTGTAATTCTACAGCCATATTCCCGTTGATATTCCTAAGACATCGCCATCTCCAGGCACACGATTGAAATATATCGTATCAAATATACCTTTGAATTTGCGTCGATAAAATTTATTATGTACAATAAATTTCGCAATCACATCAAGTCGGTTACTCGGTGATGTAATAAATAGAAGAACATTATGTGAAGGTAAAACTTTTAAAAGGAATCAACATCTTCAATCTGCAATGCCAAAACGAAGGCAACTATCGGTGAGTTACAAGGCCGGAGTCCGTGACAATACGCAATAATCCTGTGACGTGTCCATCTTCGCCTCGTCTCTGTGTTTAATCCTGATGGTATTGGTTACATCATCGTATTCCAAGTCAAAGGGCCTTGGTATTGCGCTGGCGTATTGCCTGAAATAGTTTTCAATCTAAGTGATGCGACTTGATGAAAGGCATCGCCTGATCTCACCTCATCTGGAGTTTCACTTCTTCGATTGTTTCCGATACGAAGTACTTGGGTTGAAAGCATGTGACGAAAGAATCCGTTTCGGCCGCTACTCCAGGAATGAACACGTCGAGTTTGTGCGGCGAGGTGAGAGCATGCTGGGAAAAATCACTCTTTTATGGCAAGTCATTCATAGACCCATGTCCTAACGCATACCTTCAGCTCTGAAACGCATGATAAAAGTCCAGCACCGTACGCTCGTTCCTCGCCTCCTTCCTTACAAAGCCCGAATTCCACCGTGAACAAGTAGCACTGAGAACATTAGCTAAATGTTAGTCTCACAACTTCGCGTAAGTAACCATGACTCGGACAAGAGCTTCTTGGAGGTGCAGAACTTCAATATACAATTGAATCGTTTGAAATGAACCTTAATAGTGTCGGCTGTCACTCGTCAGGGGTAATCGTCAGCAACTATAGTAGAGAATTGGAGAGAACATTGTATATCGACAATCGTATCACAAAATATGACGTCACCGGGGCATGAAATTTCGAATGAAAGATCACTTAAACAACTACTTTTAGATGGTACACGAACTCCTTCTGTTGGCACTGACTTGATTGACGTATTTTGACTTGGACAACTAGACTAGTCTAGTCGTATAATTAGACTAATAGGAGCGAAATGCCGATAATATATTTCCAATCTTAGTTGTGAAATATTTCTCTGCTCTTCTTTTAATTCTAATCTACAGTAAATGTTCGTTTTCCTGAAAATGTTACATAAATATCATAGTTTGAAACGAATCAAGCTTGGTGTACAGATATTTGCCATTCATCATGCTTATGCTGAGATTGAAATCTGATTTGATATAAACTATACTTTATTTTTATTCTCACCGAGGCCAGTCTCTTGATGTCAGCATCGCTCGCCCCTAGAGACGCAAGTCCAAGCTCGTGTGAGAACTCCGCGAAACTCGGATCGGCGAGCATCGGAACATGTCCAAGCAGCTCATGACAAATATCCGGCTCCGGCGTGTAGAATGGGTCGCTGGAATGTCTGCAAATTGTGAATGGACAGGATTAGGCGTAGGATTCTAACCGGACAGGAATCCGACAAGTGTTAGTGTTTTGACGCGGGATTTGATCCGGACTGGATTTTAAACTTCTAGTGCCCGAAAGTCAGTCTGTATGCTTGTTCATTACGATTTTGTATGAAATTGTACCCCGGCTTGTTTCTGTACTGCTCCTCAATTCAAAAGAATCCTTAGTAGAAAATTTCAATACGTCAACGAGGCATATTTTGAAAAATGCCGACAAGGACAAAGCTTCGAGTAGGAATTTTTGATTTCCGGGTTTAAACATTTAAGACGAAATCCTGACATCTCTACTGGTAATGCAATGTGATACCAGTCATGCGTCTCGAATCGAAATTGGCGGGAATTGGCCGCAACAGGTCAGTATTAGGTCTTCATATGGTGGCGTTTCGATTGCTCGGAAGAATGCCAATTTCCGACATTTAAAGGAAATTTAGGGTGAGTTGTGCTGACCGGGTTATAATTTGTATTTTCAGAATCATTGCGCCAGTATAGTCTTCATTCAAGGCCAATTTTAATGAATTTTTCGCTCGGGTCGCGAGTTATAACATAGCCATGTGCATTGTGCAATCGTGCACGCATCCATCCATGGGTTAGTGATCAATGGTTTGTCAGTGTGAACCAGTGATCAGCATCGGACGGACTTGGATAGTGCTGTTCGGACCGGATTTTGGACAATTTTGAGACCTATGGATCGGATTCTATTGCATATTTTGTTTCGGATAGTTTTAACTTCTGCTTCGGATATTTCTGGGTAGTTCTGACCGGACGTGGCGTGATTTCAAATCGAATGAAAAAAATCGTCAGCTGGACAACCAAACACGGACAGTAAACACGTTCTGATAGGACTAGTAACACTCTAAAGTTGTTCAGTCAAAGGTCCAAGCAAATATAGATATGAGCTAATCCTAACCTTAGCCATTGCAAAAACTACCCGCGGCTCAGCTATACAATTAGGGTTTTACGGAAAAGTTATTCGATTTGGATGTTGGACGGTATTATTCGGATTTGCATGGATTTTTGGTTGAGATTGAACCTTCATCTATCACGAAGCACTCATTTCCAGGTTGGAAGTACAATTCTCACCTGACGTACTGCGTGCAGTTGAAGACTTTGAAGGCGAGACCGGCGAGAAAGTCGCGTGGTGTGAGAAATCCAGCCACCGGACGCATCGTGAACCCGGTTCGGCTTTTTAAAAACTTTGAAACGTCTCTGAGCTGCAAGATAACATCATTAAATGAGAACGGACGGGCTAACGGATCAGCGTACCTGCGGCACATCAGAACCGTCGAAACCCGCACAGTTTTCTGCCAGCAGTTGAAGATTTCGTATTTGTTCCTGGCAGGCGTGTGTCGGGTACAGTCGAGTTAATTCGTCGTAAACGCGTTTCCTATATATATAGAGAGAGACCATCAAATGTAGGAAGTAATATTGATAACCATGCAAGTTATCAAATGATAACAATTTCTATGATTACCAAACTGACATTACACCGTATTGGTGGGACACTCTATATTAGTGAAGTCTTCAATGCCGGAGTCCCCCGTACATATTTGAAGTCGATCATAATCAAATTCTTCCCTCAGTTATGTAAGACAATAAAACGAGGAAAGCAACGAATACAACAACGATAAAATATAAGAGAGCAACGTTAAAATGAAGGAGAACGGCTTCCGTTGTTGGCAGTGTGATCTTGTAGGCAGAAAATAACAATTTCACCCAAGTGCATAGCGATAATATTATTGTACCATAAGAACCAAAACCACAACTTCATTTGCTCGAAATACATCACACTATATGATGCTGTGAAACAGCAGTTTTGAAGTGATCCAAAATAATACAAATATAAAGCTGGTGTTTGTTAACTCACCACGTTTGCTTTTCTTCTTGTGTGTATTCGACCAATCCGATCTCGTCACCACTTAGAATAAAAGGCTGGTTATCACACAGTTGTAGTTTTAGAATATCGAGCTCTCACCACTTGTAGTTCATGGCCGTCTCGGTGAAGACGTTTCTCCGCTTTCGATATTCGACATCCTTGAAACCCTGAGAAGTAAATCAGTTCTAGAACCACTTTGCTAGTTTCATTGGGGAGTAGACTTGGGCAATTAGATAATTCTAATCTATCTTGTAAAATGTTTCTGTGCTCTCATTATAATTCTAATCTAGTTTCTGGTTTTCCTGAACATGCCAATGGACAACTGTATCGCGCGAAACGAGCAAATAACGGTGTAGCGTGTAGAGGCACTTGCCCTTTTCGTGCTTATGAGAATGAAATCTGATTTGATATGAACGGAACTTGATTTTTGTTGTGTTTCTTTCCAATTACAGGAACTGAATTCCTTTCCAAGTTTTTGCGAATTTAGTAATTCTGTTTATTACCTAATTTCGCAAAGAACTGGAGCGATCATTCTAATTCTAATGTAATTTGGAAAAGCTGAAAATTTTCTAGTTGTCCAATTCCCAAGGAGTGGTTTATCTCACCGGGTGGTCTGCCTCTAGCTCTTGTCCGCACATAATCACGTTCCCATTGCTCTCGTCCAAATCTTCCATGCATCTGGGGAACCATGGTACCTGCTCCAGATGCAACCCTGAAATAGACCAGTAGAGATGAGTGTGTTTCATATTTTCAAATCGAAATCCCGATCCGGATTGGAGATTCAAACCCAATTAGTCAGTCAACACCACAAGACTGCGATACAATGAAAAGATAGGAAGGTGTCAGGAAGATTTGGAGTAGTCCTTGAAATCAGACATCTGGGCCTATAGAACAGCAAATTAGAGGCATACACACGGAATTAAGTTAAGAACATTTAAGAAAAT
This sequence comes from Botryllus schlosseri, assembly GCA_000444245.1. Classification (NCBI taxonomy): domain Eukaryota; kingdom Metazoa; phylum Chordata; class Ascidiacea; order Stolidobranchia; family Styelidae; genus Botryllus; species Botryllus schlosseri. Next base: position 6,396 of record ATSW01013340.1, on the reverse strand, counting down.
TATGGTTTTGGAGTTTGTTATGATCACGGACTTCAAACCAGTTCGGTTCTAGGCGTTCTTGGACTAGATCATGAGTCAATGGTCATTTAATCACTGAATGAAAAGTAGTCAAGGACTAATGTCGAAAATGAATACGACTTGAGTCTGCGGCGAGCCGCAAACTCAAATTTATTTTCTATTGTACTCAAATCTAAACCCTTATCCTGTAATGACCCAACTTTTATTCAAAAAGTCGCACGAGAATCGTAAATTCAACGTCCAAATCCAAATCGAGCCTCAAAGAAATCATGACTCCAAATCCGTTTGTAATCCGGCTAAAATCATCAAATACGGTAGCGGACGGCGTGTTTCTACTTCCTACCTTCAAGGACCGGGATTCTGGAGTGCTTCACGCGAGAGACCCCTTTGAGATCGCTCATTCGTGCGATAACGTTTTCGATTCTTCTCGACGAAATGCATTCCAGATAAACGTCGATTCCTCCATCGTTGCTAGGCGACGGTCTCGATATCTCGTGTGTGATCACGACTCGATTTCTCTGAAATGCGATTCTTGTTAGTCAATTGTGGTGTATCTTATCCTAATCAGGTCGTCGAGAATCAGTTAATCATTTGCTTCCCATTTGTCTTGCATTTAATATGCTGCTGTCACAGACTGGGTTCTTTAATTGTCATTTACAATGCATACTGGTATTTTAACCGAATCCTAATTGAGTTGTTTCTTACTAAAGCCTGACAGATGCCGTATATTTGTAGAGCCGATACCGATAAAACAGACAATACGATATATTCAAGCGACATTCAAAACGATATGACATCTAGCTTAAGGCGCATTTTCAAAACTTCAGAGCATTTATTTGAACAGCTTTGCAGCCGTCGCTATACTTGGACAATGGACATGAAATTAAGGTTGTATTTAAAACAAAAATCAATTTAAAACAGGGCCCTTGTTTAGAACATGTTTTTTAATCCATGACGTCACGAATATTCAATTGTGATGTCATAGTGAACTGACATTGGCAATTGATAATGTAAGGTGTTATGTAAATGTAAATATAGCTCCTTTGACGAAATATATACATAGGCCCTACTATAGCTGTTGAACCGACTATTATGAGAGTTACAATCATCCCATATCGTATATACGTCGGCTATATCGCGTGGCAATCGTCCGTAGGCTCATCCAACATGTTTTTGGGGAAGTATCAACACAATTATGACATAATTATAAAGCTTGAAAAAAAAATTATAAGGCCTATTTCAAACATGTTTTAAACAACCAATTGCTTTAAATGCAACCCTACATGCAATAATCTAGACTCTTGGACCCTTGTACCGACTAACGAAGAATTTCTGCTTTACTTCTACTCCAGTCGGGCAGTCCTCTTGTGGTTTTGATTTCAGACCATTTTTACAGAGGCAGAAACTAGAATACGTGATTGTCTATACTTGCTAGTAAATCGCTACTTCGCTTTACGAAGTTACTTCTACGTAGTACTATCGATGACTATTTTGACCCCGTCTGCCTGTATAAGCTCCAAGAAATCGAACAATAACCGCAGTCTAGCCGTCGCAGATGATAGTTCTCTGAATCCCTAGTACCAGGCTGTGACGTCACCAAAACTGTCGATATTATTTGATCTCAAATGACCGATTCGGACATTTCTTTCAAAGTGTGATATCGACTCGATGTGCTCGCCGAATGGAATCCGATGTCGACTTATACCTTCAGAAATAAAATCGTATCCGTCTTTGAGCGCGCGTCTTCCGCGGTGAATGTCACACAATCGTCTTCAAACGGGCTCCTCTGTCACACAGCAGCGAGCATGTTAGTGGCCAGGACTTTGCGAATGTCAACTGACAACCTACCTCGATTTGTTTTTGCTTTTTCTTCTGTTCAGCCACGACCTCTGTCAATGCAGTTGGAGGAGATGGGTCGCTCATGATTATATTAAATCGAATTATGAAAAATCGAGGGTAGGGATGGGTAGGCTACGATGATTCGAGCACTGAAATGATACATTATTGCCGCTCAGTTAAGTTATCAATGCGAATTATAGTTTCGACACCATTTTCTACTATGTAAACTGCGATTTGTCGTATCACAACATACGAAAAGTGTAGCATAACGCTATGCGCGTTAGTGGAAATGACATATCAGTGAAGTCGTTATCAACCCACAACATTGTCACAAAGTGCGATGAAATGGGCGTGGTCGAAAAATGCCAAATCAACTTTAATGTGATGCAGAATAGGCGTTGTATTCTTTGTGGTCGCGTACAAGGTAGGCTGCATATTTGAACTTTCCATGTCATTCATGCTGCTGTGCCATGATGAGTTTCGTGATACTAAGATACTCAACTCGATGCCCAATACAGGATCCAAAACCGAATCCCATTTTGCCCAGACCTATCGAGATCTGCGTCACGCCGATATCCGTGATAAAGTCGTAAAAAGCATCATAAATTTTTATTTTTCGCCTTCCTGTTGAAATTAACAGCCTCTTATTTCTGGGAATCGTTTGAGGAAGAAGTACGCTTTTAGCCGCCAGATGGCGAAAGACCAACTTCCCTGACACTGTCGCTACGCCATAAAACATGAGATCAAAACCGCCGACTTCACCACCCCGAAAGCGAATGTGCCATAAAATATAACAACGTATATACATCTCATCTTCAGCCATAATGTCAATGATTGCTTTTGTTCCTTCGTCGCCATTTTTCGACATCTTGAGGCCCGTTTGCATTTGCGAATGTTGTAACGTTCGTGTTGATCAACGATGCACTACAGTATTAGTTAGAGAGACTTTTCGGGGATACAGAGCTTTAATATACATTTTAATACTATATTCATTTCGTAAATAAATAAAGAAAAAGTCGGGTCTTAATATAGGTAACCAAATACTCCAGCTCAAAAAAACTTAGGGTGCTCATATAGTTACGTAATGAATATATTATCTAATGGATATCAAAGTTCTGTACCCCACAGAAAGTTTCTAACAATATTAGTAACTTAATACAGCCAAATACTTCAGCTCGAAAAGCTTCGGTTTTAATATATTTACGGAATTAATATATTGTTAGTGGCGCGGCCCAACGAAATATCATCTTCACCTCCCTAAGACAGAGACAACTTTCTGACAAGTGTATATCATTTTTCTATCTTTATAATCGAGTTACGCAGAAAACAAATCTATAGATAATCCGTTCGGAATGCAGCTGTGATGTCAAAAACTTTCCTGCGTAGATATTCGCGTAATTAACCGCGATACAATAGCCTGAAACAGCGGTTGATAACGCAACAAGGCGGTTCTACGGATTTTGGGCATCGATTTCGGTGTTAAATAGTCGCTCGATCGATTTATTCTGTCAACAAGATGGAGCTTCCGATGTTTATCGGCTCAATTCATTACGGGTCAATAAAGAAGGGCATTGTGACGTGCGCAATGAGCGATAGCCCGGGCGTCATCGAGTTGCGTGATTTATGGAGCGCTGGGTCCCTAAAAATGCGAGAAAACGCCCAAATATACGTATTTTCCGTTGCTAAGATGGCTTCGAGTCGAATATTGCCAGCAAATGCGGTTAAGGCAACAATGTCTTGTAGCTATTCACTCCAGGACATGCACAATACCATTTTGTGCAAATTTTGCTACATGAAATTGCCCGTCGAAGCTACAAGAGAAAATTTTGGATCTGAAAAAATAGTATTTACTGGCTGGGAAATTGTATTACCTTCGCTTTTATTTTATTATTTGTCAACTATAGCCAGTATAATTTGAAGAAGAAACAGCTATTTTTAACTACCCTAATGTACAGCTAGAAATAGCGATTTCCACGTATTTCAAGCCTATAGTTTTGCCCGAAAATTGAAAACTATCGCGTAGAAATAGAAGTAAGTCACCCCCGCTAATCGGAGACAGAAAGTTTAGAAAACGAGGGTTATATTGTACTGGAAGTTTTTACTAAAGTACAACTATAGAAGCAGCGATTTCCAAATATATAATGTAGGCCTAGTTTTGACTAAAAACCGAAAACTGCCGAGTAGAAGTGTAACGTAATTAATTTCTCCAGTATTAATTTCAAAGTAAAACGCAAGCATTACAGTTCTACTCAGTTCCAAACTTTGAGACCTTCGACGATCGTTTCTCTGTTACTAACGAAATATTTTCCGCTGTATCGTAACTTACGACGTCACTTAACAACGGGAGAATTTGAAAATACGCGACCCGATTGTGACGCGCGCGAAAAGACAAACGTGTCGCTCCGCAGACGCTTTTATTTGAATTCGCCGATCGATTGTTTTCGCGTAATTAGGAATGTCGTCAAATTGATTTTACAGAAATATCCTTCGAACCGAGAATCTCAACTTATGCGATCAAATCGTCACAAAGCTTTTGAAGCTTGAATTGTAGGTAAATCAAGTTGTTGCTGCCTCTGCCTGACCTGCATAAATATGTTCTGATATCGCGAAATACTCTGATATACTGCATTGTGGCATTGTGTAATTACACACCCCGTGACTTATGCACACAATGCAACGTTTTATTATAATCTAACACTCTCGATTGTCACTAGAGGCAGATGCTCTCAACACAAACAATGCGGTTACTTTTAAACTCATTCGAAACACTTTGAGATCAACAATTTAGATACTTTGGTTCTCCATTTGAAGAGCTTCTTGGAGGTACAGAACTTCAATATACAATTGGACAATATAATCACATTGAAATAAACTGGAACTGGGACTATCGCTCTTCAGGGGTAATCGTCAGCAACTAGAAGAGAATTGATTCTTAGGATAAGGCATTTCGCCGCATTTTATGCCGTATATTCATATTGGCCATACGATTGTTGATACATAAAGCTCTTTCCAGTTATCTACTAGTAGCTGGCGATTAACCCTGACGTATGAGTGTCAGCCGAAAATATTCCGGTTTATTTCAATATGAATATCTTCTTCAGATTCTTGGATGCGTACAATTTAAACAGAATAATGAAGCGTGGCCAATTAGGAGTCTTGAATTCATGAATCGGGTTAAAGAGTGAAGCCTTGTAGTGAGAGGGTCCGTGCATTGTATAGCTGGCCTGTCCCATCTAAAAGCAAATACAATCAAAGTTAAGTCAATCGGAGTTTATCGGGACTGGCTATTAGGGTTCTGGTTAATATCAGGCTGATTTAAACCAGTATGATATAAACCAGGTTTTTTCCTTTGATTTTTGATTTTAATTTCACCGTTTTGATTTAATTGATTTTTTGGTTTTTATTTTTATCTTTGAAAAGAGGCGTGAATATAGTCTCTTTTGGGATAACCATTGTATCTTGTACACAAACCGGACATATTATTTCGCAACCGGTACCGTTATAGCTCAGCGAATCGAGGTCAAGGCGGGAAAAGTACGCTCGCAATAGGAGGTGATCATTGATCACGATCACTCTAGTGCTTTGCTCATTTCTACGGATTCGCTGTGTTCGTGGTGCCGCTGTTTAGTGTTTATAAGGCGATGGTGGGAGGACGAAAACGAAACTCAATCTGGAGTCTATATCGGGAGATTCCCGCATCTCTGATGCCAAAGAGAAGCAAAAAAGCCGTTTGCATTTATTGCAGTGCTGATATCAGTGATATGATGGGTCAAGTAGCTAGAATGAAAAAACATACGCAGGTAAGATACCATGTTTATGAGTGAAACCAATTCACGTAATTGCTTGAATACTGCATGGTAATACGTTGACATGGTATGGGCAGATTACATATTTGCATATCTATAAACCTATTGTGTGATATGATACCGGTAATAATATGAAACACGTCACCGAAAGAGACATACTTTCTTATCCACAAAACATGACTATGAACAATTAGTGTTCCCCACGAACATATCGAAGCTTATGGCGTTGATAATTAGTTAGGGTTAGGGTATCATCATGCAATTGGGGTTGGGGCATTGTAGATAGCATACGGTTGGGGCTAGGGTAAGGTTTGGTCATATTGGTCTCGTAGGCGAACTGCTCGTATTATACCGTAGCCATGAATCAATGATAGCATGGGGAACCCTGGTTTGTGATGGTCATGTTGTGGATGAGAAAGTATATGATTATAGTCCTTATCTCCATCAGGGTTCCCTTGACCTCATTTCGTCATGGTGTCTGATTGACTAAGTAGTGACTATGGTACCATACTAGCAAACTAGATTGCTTGACCAAAACCGATCATAAAGAGCCGACAGATATTTAAATGTATGCAAAATGTTATGTTAATTTTATCGTTGAAATCGATGATAATATAACGGTATTCAGAATGAAATGGCAGGTGAGTGTGTGTAAAATGCGGTGGAATTCACAACATGTACATCCTGCAGTCGTGTTGTGATATGGTCAGTTATATTATCAGTTTCTCTTTTT
>ATSW01013339.1:0-11255 GCA_000444245.1 Botryllus schlosseri | reverse complement strand
GTTCTAGCTCGCTTGAACCGTAGCCACTCTTTCTGGTACTGCCTACGTCTGTGCTTCCCCCGTCTTATTTTATATCTGGGCATTACCACGTTGTAGCTGAGCTACCACTACACTAATATAGACAAAAGTACAAGAACATTCGATCACAATGAATGATTTTAGCGACCACCATCTGATGATATTATATAATCCAGCACTGTCACAATAGCTTATATGATATTCGCAAAAGTGCAAAGCAAGTTCTTATCTCTGTGACATTATACCATACACTATATACCTATGTTTCGTATCAAGCATATATAAATTACCATCTACAGTTCAGTTTTCAGTAATCCTCTGAAGGAATATGAATGGTTGAGCCTTAATTTACCACGATAATTCCAGAACGCAACTAAACCTAACATACGACTGCGTAGCCGTAAGCCTCCATTACGAGAGCGCTTTGTCTGTCAGTATTTCGCGCCGAAACTTATCTGAACTCGCAAGGGAGAAATGACCTCTCATTTACACTCCGGATCAGAAGCCGGAGTCGTAGCAGGATTTCAGCCGGACTAGATGCGGATTCTGAATTTATTTCGACAGTCGGATTTTGGAAACATTCTTAATTATCATCTTAAATACGATATCATGATTCTGGCAGAAGTTTTTTGGACGCAGAACCGGAAATTCTCCAGCCGGATTCTGCGGACTTTCAAATTTCCTTCCAAAATTTGGGAACCGACCAATTCCAATCAAATACAACCCAACCACCGAAAGCAGCGGAGGTGGCGGAGCGCGAGGATGAGGGCTAATATGATATTTATCTTAGTCTGCAAAATTGCAAGAAAGAGCGTGACACTAGGTGGAACATACGGTAGTGAAGTGACACAGGTGATTAATTGCCCCATGAGAGTCAAAGTTCAATATAATCTACTGTACATTTATAAACACCACTCTACCATAATAGTAAGCAATAATCGAATTTGATATTCCTAACAAATATATTTTCCGCATTCGACAAAATTTGGCCAAGAAAAGTTGTGGTTCAGCACAAGGTATGCACATAGCAATTTACAAAGTAGCTACGTATGATTNGGACTTGACTTGACAAGAACAAGATATATTTAAGTCGTGCTTCAGCATNAGGTATGGACAAGATATGATTTGGACTTGACTGGACAGGAACNAGATATATTTANGNCGTGCTTCAGCACAAGGTATGGACAAGATATGATTTGGACTTGACTGGACAAGAACAAGATATATTGATGTCGTGTTTCAGCGCACAAGGTATGAACAAGATATGATTTGGACTTGACTGGACAATAAAAAGATATAGTTAATTCGTGCTTCAGCACAAGGTATGGATAAGATACGATTTGGACTTGACTGGACAAGAACAAGATATATTTAAGTCGTGCTTCAGCACAAGGTTTGCACAAAGATATGATTTGAACATGACTGGAGACGAAAAAGATATATTTAAGTCGTGCTTCAGCACAAAGCATGCACAAGATATGATTTGAACCTGGCTGGGACAAGAAAAAGATATCCTGACAGGTTCAAAAGACATCTAGTGTTTGCTGGGATAACGCAGATCGAATGTATGTATGATGCTATTATCATAGCCTTTATAAAGGCTATGTTATTATTGTACGTACAAGCCTATATTCCGTGATAATCGAAGGTGGCCACGATCCGGTTCAGGAATCGAAGTAGAAAGTAGCAGAATTTCAATAATTTTCTATGTAGTCGGACTGGATCCAGATTTTTAATTTGCTTTGAAAGTCGTATTTTAGCAGGATTTTTATTCTGATAAAAATTCTTGATAGACTCAACTGGACTGGAATATGACAAATTACCTGATTTAGCAGGATTTCGAATTGCCATAGAGAGCCGGATTGATTCGGATACACAACGTNGTATAGGGTTACCATACGTCCTACTTTGGGAGGATTTGTCCTCCTTTTTCAGGTTATTGAAAATGTCCTCCGAGGACGCCCAAATGTCCTCCTTTTTGAAAATTTTGAAAAAGCGTATTCCTTTCCCATTTCCAAAATATGGTAACCCTAACGTCATATATTTACAACGTATATTCACCAACTTTTTAGGGTCAGTGCAGCGCAGGTGCACCCCCTGCATCACACACTAGCTCTGTGATCAGGAGGAGGAGCTAGTTACGCCTCGCTGATTCGCGTTTTGTTTATTCGTAATCTGTACGTACGAACAGGACTGGATCGTTCTCATATACAACGGTAGTTTAGCAGATAGATATGGAGGAAGATGATGAAGGCATCCATCGGCTGGAAGGTATCGATAATACCGGCAAAACCTTCGGACTCATACTCAAGAAAGACAAACACGCGAGCGGCGAACAGCACGTATTTAAAAAGCCATCGCTACTCGGGCTGGAAAAACTAGCCAAAGAAAAACGGGAGGAACAGAAGGAAAAAGCCAATGCCCACCGAGACAGAAATTACAGACCTGCCAGGGTCGAGACGCCGTCCTACACGGGAGGAGTCAGCGACTCGTATAAGGAAAGAGCACGGAAACGTGAAGAAAAGCATAAACGTGACAGAATAAACGTTTCTAATGATAAAAAGAGAGATAGAGACGACGGGCATCGCTCAAGTCGCAGAGAGAGTGAGCGCAGGGATCAACGTTACGATAAAACTCCGACTCGTACAGATAGAAGAGGTATTGCGACCCCATCAAGAAGTGGCTGGGAAGAAGATGACTCGGCATACGGATCGTACAGATCAAAGAGATCATGGGAATCACCGTCTCCGGCACCTTCCAGGCATGATAAATCTGAAAGATCTTTCAGACCGAGCAGTTCAAGGCGGCCGCGTGGCACACCACTTCCTACACCAGTGCACAAGTACAACTCTTGGGCAGATGATCGCAAACGTTTAAGCGAAACACCTACTCCTAGCGGTAACAGGCGAAATGTTAAAGATAAAGATTGGGAAGATATGGAAAAGCAAGCGGATCGAGATTGGTACATGATGGACGAGGGTTACGATGAGCAAAACAACCCCTTTGCTTCNGCATCTGAAGAATACGTGCAAAAGAGAGAGCAGCACATGAAGACGCAACGTCGCGAAAGGATATCCGCGCAGAGGAAACAAATCAACGAGGACAACGAAAAATGGGAGACAAACAGAATGATGAGAAGTGGAGTTGTTTTGCAAACAAAATTTGACGAGGATTTTGAAGAAGATAACGCAGCCCGTGTACATTTATTAGTCCATAACATCGTACCGCCGTTTTTAGACGGAAGAATCGTATTTACAAAGCAGTTTGAACCGGTAATCCCTATGAAAGACGTCACATCCGACATGGCGATCGTGTCTCGTAAAGGCAGCTTGACCGTTCGAAAGCACAGAGAGATGAAAGAACGTAAGAAAGCTCAGAAAAAGGAATGGGAATTAGCCGGCACGAATATCGGAAACATTATGGGCATCAAGAAAAAGGATGATGGAGAAGATCCCGCTGAAAGTGAAGACAGCGACTTTAAAACGGGTCAGAGATTCGCGAATCACATGAATACCAAAAACGTGGCGTCGAGCGAATTCGCGAAAAGCAAAAGTATCTCGGAACAGAGACAGTATCTTCCCATCTACGCCGTTCGCGAAGAACTTTTGAGTATTATNCGAGAGAATAATATTGTCATTATAGTAGGAGAGACAGGATCCGGAAAAACCACGCAGTTAACACAATACTTACATGAAGCAGGGTACTCAAAACATGGGGCCATTGCATGCACACAGCCAAGACGTGTGGCAGCCATGTCTGTTGCAAAACGTGTAAGTGAAGAAATGAAAGTCAAACTCGGTGAGGAAGTAGGATATGCCATTCGGTTCGAAGATGTCACGAGCGAAAACACGGTCATCAAGTATATGACGGANGGAATATTGCTGCGAGAGTCTTTGAGGGAAAAAGACTTGGATAATTACAGTTGTGTTGTGATGGACGAAGCTCACGAAAGGTCCTTGAATACAGATGTACTATTTGGTCTGCTCCGCGACGTTGCGACTAGACGCCAAGACTTGAAGCTAATCGTGACGTCNGCTACTATGGACTCGGAGAAGTTTGCTCACTTTTTCGGCAACGTGCCTTGCTTTAAAATCCCGGGCAGAACGTTCCCTGTCGATATCTTATACAGCAAAAATGTAGTCGAGGACTACGTGGAAGCTGCCGTGAAGCAAGCCTTGCAAATTCACGTTCAAGCTTTCCAAGGAGATATACTAATTTTTATGCCGGGACAAGAAGACATTGAAGTCACTTGCGATCAAATCAGCGAAAGCTTGGGCGAGCTTGATGACGTAGCGGCACTCGCGGTACTTCCTATATATTCACAACTGCCTTCCGATTTGCAAGCAAAGATATTCCAGAAAGCTCCCGATGGATTGCGCAAATGTATTGTCGCCACGAACATCGCAGAAACCTCTCTGACGGTAGACGGTATCATGTTTGTGATTGATTCCGGATATTGTAAAATGAAAGTGTATAATCCAAGGATTGGTATGGACTCGTTATCGATATACCCGGTGTCGCAGGCTAATTCGAATCAGAGATCAGGCCGTGCCGGGAGAACAGGCGCTGGGACGTGTTACAGACTGTATACCTTGAATCAGTATAAACATGAAATGCTAGCCTCCGCCGTCCCTGAAATACAAAGGACTAATCTCGCTAATGTAGTGTTGTTGCTTAAATCTCTTGGCGTTCGAGATTTGTTATCGTTTCATTTCATGGACCCGCCTCCGCAGGATAACATCCTAAACTCTATGTATCAGTTGTGGATATTAGACGCGCTCGACAATACTGGTGCGTTAACGCCTTGCGGAAGGACCATGGTGGAGTTCCCACTCGATCCGCCTTTGTCGAAAATGCTGATCGTGTCGTGCGAGATGGGATGTAGCGAAGAAATTCTGACCATCGTGTCCATGTTGTCTGTCCCGACGATATTTTATCGCCCGAAAGGCAGGGAAGAAGATAGCGATGCGAAACGCGAGAAATTTAACGTTCCCGAAAGCGACCATCTTACATTCTTGAACGTGTATCAGCAATGGAAAATCAACCGATACTCGACAACGTGGGCCAACGAGCATTTTATTCACGCCAAGGCTATGAGAAAAGTCCGAGAAGTGCGATCGCAGCTGAAAGAGATTATGGAGCAGCAAAAAATGCAGCTAGAATCCGTGGGCACGGATTGGGACGTCGTCAGAAAGTGCATCTGCGCCGCATATTTCCACCATGCCGCGCGTTTGAAAGGGATCGGGGAATATGTCAACATCAGNACTGGTATGCCGTGTCACTTGCATCCNACTTCTGCACTGTTCGGAATGGGATTCACGCCAGACTACATCATCTACCACGAGCTGGTTATGACGTCAAAGGAATATATGCAGTGCGTGACCTCGGTGGAAGGCGAGTGGCTTGCCGAACTGGGCCCGATGTTTTACAGCGTCAAAGAAAGTGCCACCACGAGACACGAGAAGAAAAAAGCGGCCAACGACAAGATGTCCGCGATGGAGGAAGAGCTTTATCTCGCCGAGGAGCAGGTGAGGAGTCGAAAGGAGGAAGAAGAGGAGGAGCTGCAGAAAACTTCGAAACGCCTGCGTATTGCCACGCCCGGGGCGCGGGATAAAGGAACTGCTGCCACCCCCAGACGTACCCCTCGTTTTGGTATATAATGGTTCCACAATAGGGCTGTTGAAAAAAAAACTTTTCCTCCAAATTTCACTGGCTACTTGATAAAATTGTTAGGTTGGTTAGAAAAACGCTGCACACCAATTCTCGCTCTATTCCAACTAGTAGAAGCGAAATTCTTGCAGTAGAAAGTTTTGAATTTACCATTAAAAATAAATGAATTTCAAAATTTTTCTGTCGACCCCATGAAATTGTTAGGCTGTCAGTAGAGATGATGCATATCCAATTTGGTTCAATTCCAATGACTAGAAGCGAAGTTATTGCAGTAGAAAAATTTCTAATTCCATGGTTTTATAATAAACAATTAAAGAGTAAGTCACCGTAAATACCATTTTATTCAAATCCAAATTTTTCTACTGCAATAACTTCTAGAGGTTGGAATTAAGCCAAACGTGGTGTGCATCATCTGTACTGACAGCCGAACAATGTTATAGGGTAGACAGAAAAATTTTATAACTTTATTTTTTAATGGTAAATTCAAAACTTTCTATTGCAAGAATCTCGCTTCTACTGGTTGGAATTGAGCCAGAGTTGATGTGCAGTGTTTTTTCAACCAACCTAACAATTTCATCGAGTAGCCAGTGAAATCTGAAGGAATTGTTATTTTTTTTGAACAGCTTTATTCCACAATCATGACCTTGGATGTGAAGTGCTCTTTTTGATAATAACAGCTTTTTCAATGTGACTAAGACTCGAGTGGTGCGAAGGAAGAGCCTAATTATGTAGGCTACTTCTCGCTGAAACTTTAACAAATAGAGCAGGTAAGAGACTGCTAGAACAGGGTACAGATATAGACAGGGATGTAGTCAGCTCACTTTACCATTGATTCCGGACATTTTCATTATACCTACACATGAAACTTACATACACTGACTGCTAATGTTTTGATATTATTCACAAAACTCTGTGTACAACATTCCTGTAATTCCACTCCCATTTTTCTGTATCGAACTCTTTCTTTTTGGAGTAAAAAATCGTGTACAACATTCCTGTAATTCCACTCCCATTTTTCTGTATCGAACTCTTTCTTTTTGGAGTAAAAAATAATCCAATAATAACCTAACTGTNTGCACGCAGACAGCAGCAATACATATTTATTACTTCAGTGATTGCAACATTTGGCTCGATTAGAAAGTAGTTTTGTTACAAATTCTCTCGACTCCACAACGGTGGATATAATGTTTAGATATTCTTCCTATCCCTGTCGAATGACTGCCAGTGCCCAAATTTCAAAGTCAAATAACTTATATTTTGTTAGGCTTGCAAACACCGTTTCTGATAAATAGGTACCAGGAAATGGATAGATTTTTGTTAGTTCACAGAACTACTGCATCACATAAAATTCTTCCCAAGCGCCAATGATTGCCGGCTGTTGTAANGAGAATTACCAACCACCAATTGGCAGGCAATCAGCAGAGAAATCATCAACCGGCAGGCAATCAGCATAAATACATATCTCAGCCGTCATTTGAGATGAAGAAATGGCATATAAATGTGCAGAAATAGGTTAACCCTCGAGTCCAACATCAGTAACACAACCTCGAAAGATCAGAATCGCTTGGCCCTCGATGGAAAAATCATGTTCTTAAAACCTTCCGCGCATGTTAAAAGTACTGATCTCTTTTTTTTGCCTTTCGACATATAATGAGATAGAACGTCGTGATCTGTAAAATAAAAATCACACATTACATAATGTGATAGAACATCGTGATCCAAGAATTAAAATTTCAATTTATGTGTAAATATCAAGACATCTCAGCCAGGTATCACATGATCATAAAACAACTAGAAGACGNAGTTAGATGTAGAGTAAACACGAAAAGTTTATCTGCATTGTTGTAAACCTTCGCTAGAATAGTTTTTGTGAGGCGACCTTTTTATCTTTGGAAGCGTGTATGCCTACTAATACAGAGTTACAGTACCTGACGATTCGCTTAAAAGTGGCTGCATTGTGGACGGTAAAACGTTGTCGCCCGCGGATAATGATATAAAAAATGTAAACGGAATAACCCACAGACACAGGGTGAAGTACGCCATGATCTGAAAATAAAGTAAAATAAGAGAAAGAATGCTTCTTGAATAACACCATACTCACCTCTGAGAATGAGTAGTACACACCACTGAAGTATTGAAATGCAAAGTAGTGGTTGACCAGTACTAGAGCCACCGTGAGAATAAAGTTTGGTGATGACATTTGGATGAATGGGAAAGATCTCAAAAGGCCGAACTCCACTACGTTGGTGAATAATCCAAGCACTACCATAGTGAATGGAAAGCCTTCGAATATCCATAATCCACCGTATATGATGCACGAGATCTGAAACGCAGAGTTATCGGCTGAATCGTAGAAGCTAGATTATGATTTTGGATAATAAAACGGACGTCATAAAATGACCTGGTCACCGGAGTAAAAAAGTACGTACCAATTAAAGCGATGGTGACTACGATGAAAAGTATGTATGTGTCAAATAATATGTAAATACTAAATACCAATTTAACACACATGAACAGATGAGTGATCAGCACAGAGATCGAGAAATTGCAGGAAACAAAATATCATTTTTTATANGTTCCATACAATATCTACTATAAAACTTGAAAACCACGAATCNTACTCTTCACAAATATTATGATTAAACATTGCCTAATTAGNTCAGATCGAAGAAAAGAAAGTAAATGATCAATGATGTCAGCGGTACGTCTTATGTCAAGACCAACATCAGTCATACCTTAATGGGATCAGAGTTCCACGCCGTTGCAACGTAACAAAATTATCAAAGGTAGTTTATATCGATACCTGTACTTATCTTTGGATAATTTTCGATACAAAAATGTCATCCTCAAGGACAGATAATTAAAAACAGACTGTGAAGTTCGAAAAAACTATTCGCAAACTTTGTTAATGCTCGGTGGAATCCCAAATGATGTGCTCAAGTCATTGCATGGATGGCTGTATTCAAGACCGGAAACAGTGATTGTTTTTAGCAAAAAGTTACATGTGACAAATGGTTTCTTGCATTTTTCGTAGAATAATTAATTGGAAAGTGCGTGTGACGTTGTCAGTGTCACCAATTGCGTTCTAGGCTGAATTCAGCTACACGAAAGACGTTATTGGAAGAGAAAACATACTTACAATAAGCATTATCTTCAGTAGACTACGAGTTATCATAGTATATTCTTCAATCAACTCGGCCAAGTAGAATAACGCAGCAGCTGCATAAACAAAAATAAAGCAGAATACTTTGAGAAAGATGAATAGAATAATGATCACAAAAACTCACCAATCGCTAAAGTAACAAGGAAAATTTGTAGAATCATCGCAAGCCATGTTATGAGGGTGAGAAACCACATTGTTACAAAGCCGGCCCCTTCAACTCTCTTTAGTCTTCAGCCTTGAAACCAAAATACGGACTTGAGAAACGGCTGATCGAATACGCGTCACCTGCGAAGTCACGGTTATGAATACCGGTCTTGAAAATTCGCTATAGCTAAAGTAAAGAAAATATCAATTTCTACAATTTCTGGATACTTCGGTGGAGCATTCGATTATATGCGCTGCTCGGGAAAAATCAACAGCCATAAATTAATCAAAAAATTCTAGGACGATAAGAGACAGGAAATATAATGTAAATGCGACTGATGGAATCAGTAGATCTCAGAACAAATAGTTAACAGAAAGTTTCATCAAAAATAGATGGGGTAGCGTGCTTAAAACCCAATATGATCCACTGAAATGCATTTTCATTCGTAGTAACTGCGATCTTCTATCGTAAACAATTTTGCTTTTTATGATTATTAGGGATTGTGATTCGGATGACCGATAATATCCATGGAAACGAGTTGTTTGGGGGATTCCCTCTGTTCCCTACTTTTGTTGTTCGCGTAATCGCCTACTGCAGCCATAGATTTGCGCCGGGAAATTAATTGCGACAAAAATGACATCAGAAGCGGAAGAAGGCCCATTCTACTTGGAAGGTATTGAAAATGAACAGACATAATTATAAATATTGAAGATTTGTGATTTTTGAGGCGATTCAAGTTAGTAATTATGATATTCGGACTCGGACTTTTTGACATATTATTAGACCTTAATATACTATAGTTGTAACATGAGTGCATCTCTATTCCTTTTCAGCCGTATCTGTCGAAGATGACTCAGATGACGATTACCAATATGAAGAGGTATGAAACTATGAAATGTGGCGAAAATCGCTTGTTTTATACTAGGAATTGCATTTGACTTTTTACCAGTGAATTTAATATAGTATAAATAGTATCCATATTCCACTATCAAATGCACACTGATTTTTTTGCGACTGTATGGATTTCTTGATCAACTCTTAATATAATAGATATGACAAGATATCATTGCATCCATATTTTCTGACTAAGTTCGGTCTGTCTTCATTATCATTCAGGTTCCCATTGATGACGACACCAGCACTGTAGATTTCATTGAAAATTTAAATGATGCTGTTTACGCGATCGAAGAAGGAAAACGAACTAGCAAAAGTCATGGAGCTGTAAGTGAATGCGTTATTCATTTAAAATAACTCATCTATTAATAATATCCGCGCATACTCAATCCCTTTTTTGCTTCTGAAATGAAATGCATGAGATTCCTTACTGATAGTTGCTTCTTTTTGGTAGCCTATGGAACCGACATCTTCCCGGGATACAGCACGCTCACATCGACCTGAGGTGATCGATGATTTTGTTCGAAACTTTCTTCTCAAGATGGGATTGCATCGAACTTTGAATTCTTTTCAAACCGAATGGTGAGATAATTTTATGCGATCTGCTACTTTGCGACTCCTCATCATCGTAAATATTTACAGGTATGAATTGCAACAACGCGGACAGCTGTCTGAAGACGACGTTGGTGTTGTTCCTGACGCTTACATTCAGTGAGAAATCCATTTAACTCCTTCCAATTTAAATTTCAGGCTAATTTGATTCAACTGACGACACATGTATTGATTATTCGATAGAATCAATAAAATCTGCAGGAATAGCATAATCAGATTCGCTTAAGATAAAAAAAAAGGGGAGACACTACTTTTACTGCTATTATGACTCATCAAATCTACCAGTAAAGCAGCGATTTAATAAGTGTGATAAAATAATTAGGGAACTTTTTCGAATTCTCAGATGTTGATTAAGCATCACAACAATTATATCTAGAAACATGAATCTGAGAGATGAAGTTAAAAGGTTGAAGGGGGAGCTGGCAAAGTTCAAGTCAGCCGGAAGGTTTGATTATTCTCATTTGTAATTTTTCATCATAACTTTAAACAATCATACATTAAAATTTTACTGCAGGAAAACAAAGGATGCCTTCGTCAAGGTTCAGAAGGAGAGGGACTATCACAAAATGCACCATCGCAGAGTTGTTCAAGAAAAGAACAGACTCATCGAAGATCTTAAAAGGTAATGGAAGCGGAAACTTATATTATTACATCAGTTATGCTATGGAATGTTCCAACGAAATGAAAGTATGATGTTATCGTCAAAATTCCTCTGTCTGGTGTTGGACCTGTCTCTTATACACATCTCTGAGC